>JAODLL010004785.1:0-10918 GCA_026546735.1 Forbesichthys agassizii | reverse complement strand
AAAATAAACTGAATATTGCAACATTTTCGATATGATATTGCGATAACGATACTGAATCGATATATTGTGCACCCCTAATACATATATATATATATATATATATATATACATACATACATACACACACACACGCACACACTCATGGTTCTGCTAGATCCGTTGCCGGTACAATGTGAAAACTATGGGACGTATGTATTATGCCTGGGAAACCAACAAAGAAGGCAGTCGGGCATGGAGAGAGTGTACCACAATTCATTATTCACTGAAGCAATCACATTGTTTCCCCACACTAAAATATTGATGCACAATCCAGGAGGGTGTCAGTGGAAAATAGAAGTGTGAATGTTTCTGATTGTCCCCCACCACCACATTCCTTTAACAATATAAAGGCATAATAATGTCTCAGTACAACAATGATCTTTCTATCTGCCTTAATACAGCAGTGAGAACACCGTATGATAGGAAAAGTAAATAATGTGCATCTTCTGTATCTGTGTCTTACCTCAAACAAGACAGCAACAGCAGCATTTACTAGGATGACGATGAAGAGCTTAACCCTCCACTCAAATGGAACACAGACAATCTGCAGGGTGAGACAAGAAAAGCCCACAAATACAATGAGCGTTAGGGTATGTTTGACTACAATGTAGCTCTGGGTCCAGGGCATGTACGAGTTACTTATGGGTGTGTGTGCTGTTGTCTCACAGTACCTCCAGAAACTCATCAATAGTGTGGACAGGATAAAACAGTATGAAGAGTAGGAACACGTACAGGCTCAAGGCAGACATGACAAAGGGCCCTGGGAGAACAGAGGAAGAAAAACAACAAACATAATTCTCAATTCCTACACAAATATTCCCTTTACAGCCCTGTGGGAACCACATTCCATAAGATAAAATATAATAAATATGTAATACTATATGCATTAATACAGTACATAATAAAATTACCTAATCTAGCCTGCATAGAACCACGTCTTACAGTTTTTGTAGCTGGGCTGTCTGAAAGGTTTGCCCTTCGAGAAGACAATGGCAACGATGAGGTACTGGAAGGAGGAGACATAGAAGAGGCTGGTGTTCTCGTAGTTGCGGATGTTATGGTCATCCTCGTCTGTGGAGTTGTGGTCCGAGAAGTTTTCACGGGAGGATAGGTGGCAGGCACTATGTACAGGCACCCAGAGATACAGTAAGCTGGTGTTATGGATGTACATCCTCTGAATCACATGAATCACATGTCAAAGTAGTAATTAGTAGCTATAGTAAGACTGTCTTGGTATATGTACAGTATATATTTCACTACATCTATAACCAGATTATTCTATCTTGCTCCATTTCTCAATGATAAATTGTGTGGTTATAATTTGGAAAGAATTAATTAAGGGTATGACTGTTTGCTATGACATTTACTTTATAGTCAACAGTATGGAAATCGTCAAAGCTATTTTAAGACTATAGTTCTATCTTCTTTATTAATTCAATTATAATGTAAAACTTGGGAGACTGCAGTTAAATAACATAATATTCATAAATGTCATGAGTTCATAAATTAACTTTTGTTGCAAAGTAGATTTGTAAATAGTTAGAAAGTTTATCGTAGCATCGTAGCAATAAGAAAGGGTTCTTAGTAGAGCAAGTCTCAGAGGTCTCATGTTACACTGATGGTTTGGAGACCACTTACAATAATAGCAATTCAAGTCAAGCCAATCTCCATGGACTTCAATGTATATTAAAAACAAGTTGGTATGTGCCAACTTAATACAGACTGTGGCAGTATTCAATTGGAATAGAAATATAATAAATAAAACTACCATTTGAGAATAGAGGGCACGTCCAAACTCCTATAATATTTGACCAAAGAAGAATGCCTTAGCGGGGCCTACCGTATGCAGCTATGGCCACTACCATCAGCAATGGCTACTCACTTGGAGAGCGGTGTCCAGACCTCGTACCAGGGCTGCTTCCGGACCCAGAGGAAAGCCAGGGTCTGGAAGCCCAAACAGATGAGGATCTGGGTCAGCACTGAGAAGAGCAGAGGCCCTGAGATGAGACCTGAGGGAGGGCGCTGAGACACCAGCTCCTTCCAGGCTGGGTTCAGACTCACTGGGGGAGGGAGAGGAGAGGGACGCACTTGAACGAAACACACACACACTGACCATTTAGCTTTAGCTTGGAGATGCTAAAGCTACAATGCATAGATAAGGATCTGTACCGGACCTCTCTTCCCTAGCACTTACTGGTGAAGACGATGAGGAGGATGATGGCGATGTCGATGAAGAGGAACTGGAAGTCGCCGAGATTACTGAGAATCTAGTATCAACAACCAACCATAATGTCATTACACACAGGCCTCGCATTCAAGGTTCGTCCCAATGCTACGGACACACCCATAACACACAGACGCTTGTTACATACGGAGTATAGCAGAGTGACGCTGATGTACTGGATGATGCTGTAGAGAGCCATGAACTTGAACACACAGAAGGAGGTGATGAGAGCAGCGCGCCCCTCCCTAGGGAGAACACCAAACGAGACCCTGACACGTCATATTACACAATTTATTACACCTCTGCTATTACTATTGCTATTACAATGAATTCAGCCATAATATTACAGGAGCGGCCTACACCCCTCTGTAAAACTCTCCTTAATGTCGTAAACGTACTGTGGGGGACATCTGGGAAATTCAGTACATCTCATTTACACAATATTGTAGTGCGTTGTGGTGATTACGTTAAACTCATAGCCATGATGTACGGCATTATCTATCTGTACTTATGTGTGTTTCTGCTCTTGGGTTACCTATGAGGTCAAGCATGCTGTACCTGATGAGGCTGGGGACGCATGAGATGTTGGGGGTCCGGGATGTGAAGGGGGAGGCCACAGAGGCCTCCAGCTCTGACAGTGAGATGCCTCCGTGCGCCCTCTTCAGAGCCTGGCCGTGCAGAGGAAGAGCACACGTGAATGGTCTCGGCTGCCACCGTGGGCTACTCACAGTGGCACGCGTATGCTAACAATGGAGACGTGAAGTTGTACATACCCCGCAGTCGTTCGCTCCATCTCCACACATGCCCACAAAGTAGCTGTGGGGACAAACCACACCAGGCACATTTGAGTTGGTTTGTGTGTGTGTTCGCGTGTGCGTGCGCGCACGTTAAGGCCGCTGCATACTATAAAATGCGTGGCCTCGCACAGCTCGGACGTGGACGAGCGCTCAGGTTGTTCTAAGCATACTTCACACAAACACTTCGGCTATTTCAGCGTACAAAAAAAGTGCTTTGAAATTAGCGAGATGTAATTGTGTAAGTAAAAGATTAAATGTAAATTAATAGTTTTGTTACACCCAGAGCACTAATTTGTGAGCTTAGTAGGACATCCATTGTCACCTGTAGTGGGCTTCAGCCTGTTGCGCGTGCGTGCGCAGTCAACGTGCACGTGTCCATGTGGTAGTGTTGTCACGCTACTGAAATGTCTAACTTCAATACAATACTTTCAAAAATATCAATATTCGATACCGCGGGGGAAAATGTAGACAAAATTAAGGGCATAAACTTCAAAGTAAGACATGGCCATGACGAGGTAGTCTACAACATGGCATGTTGTTACCAGCGGAGCGGGTATTTTGCACAGGTCTAATCTTTGCCATGGGTTACATTTAATAAAGACTGAGCATATGAGCACCAGACAAACCTCACAGCATGTCAACACAACATGTTGCTATGTTTGGGAGAAAAACAAAAAAAAACATTAACTCATCAGAATCAGGCCCTCTAGCAAATCGACTGTGTCAACAGAATCTTATTTCACAGAACAATTAACAGAAACAGGCTACAGGTAAATGTAGGCTGATACAGTAGTACGGTAGCTGCCCTAAGGTAGATGTTTATATGTAGCGTGGCAACACACGCCATTTGTGTTGGCGGGCCAACTAAAACAAATACCAGTACCGGTAGTCTGTTGTCACACTGCTTCTGTACAACTGTATAAAAGCAATATCACATCATAGGTTGACTGATAATGGATCAGCAGAGTTGAACAAACCTGTGCCTGTGGGCACTGCAGCGGGAGGGGGGTGTGTGTGTGTGTGTTTGTGTGTCAACTGGCTGCCGGGGAGAAGAGCTTGGGCTGCGAGAAAGCGCACCATTTCCCATACGGATACTGCGGAAAATTTGTATTGAAACTGTTTAAAATACTCAGAATCGATACTTTTGACAACACACATTTTTGGTCTGTGCAGACTGTATACGTGATGATATTTACCCAACACATACAATCCTCGGACGCAGAAAGTATGCCGGGGCCTTTACCGTTATTGGCTTGGTTTGAGATTACATTACACTCTCTCACACAGTAGGACACCAACAGGTGGAAGGCAGGTCCTGCCACTATCTATCTTATCTGTGGCTTCAAAACTAAATCCATGTGACAGCTCAGGCTAAGGCAACCATTGCTTTAAGATGCAGCCCCCTCCACCTGCTATTAGTACTCACTCAACACCCTGCAGTGCTTCAATGAGCTGGGTCTTCTGGTCAGGAGCCATTCTGGCAAACACCGTTCCGTGCAGCACCAGCTACAACACAGACAGAACCAACATGAGCGGGTCACATGAAACACACTTTAGTTAATAGCTGGATAATCTACATTTGTAAAGTATGATGGAGCTCGTTATGGACAGTATTTATACATGCAATCTTTAGAACACACACCTCAAACATTTGAAGTCCTTGTTTTTGAAAGAAAATATAGATTAAATATAAATTAAAATAACACTAAACATGAGAAATACAATGTAGTGTATTGTAATGTTGTAAATGACTTGTAGGTGAGTAGGCATACAGAGCCCCCTTTTCAGCAACCATCAGTCCTGCTATGGCAATATCACAATGTTTTAGCTAATCCCTGTTAATACTTTTTAAAAGGTAAATTGATAATTAGAGAACCTTTTTTTTTGCAATTATATGTTGCTCTGAAGCTTTTTTTAGGCTAACAGAGTTATCTGGAGCACCAGTCTATGTTGGTTCTATTACAGGTTCAAAATAGCCAGAAACAAAGACCTTTCTTCAGTCTAATCTGGTTGTGGAAGCAGCTTGACTGCATATTACTGTAGGTAAGTGCCAGTGGGAGGAGTTTAAAGAAACATAGGGTGAAATAACCATTACAGCAAGGCTGTAATGGCTGCAAATAGGAGATTATTTGATTAGGGCTGTAGTGTAGTGTAACAGAACACATGTCTACCATTCATACTTGGTCCTGACTTGCTGCTCAAACAGAATAATGTCTTTCCAGTGATGATCCAGTACGATCAGTGGTACCTTCTGGAGCAGGTCTGGGAAGTGCTCAGTGATGACAGCAAACGACTTGCCACTCATGGCAAAGTGGTAGTGCTCCTCAGTGTTGGGCTCGTCCACGTGACACACGTCCTCTAGGCTGATGGTCACTTCCTGTTTGGAGCAGCAAAGCAAACAGGCATTTTCATGCAGCCTTTACTGGATTATTTTGTAAATAGTGCTTAGACATTTATCAAACAGTCACGCTGCAATAAGACACTATGCTCAACTCAAGGCATGGAACACCTTTTTTTAGACGGTGGAGAACAAAGAACAGAGGAACTCAGGCTACAACATACATTCTCTGCTCAAGATGAAGCAGAGGTGAAGAAAATGACTCTGCAAATATCTTTACACACGCACACCTCCAGCTACAGACAGCTACAGAACCACTGGCGGTGTGAGTGCAGGGTTAGTGTCTTTTGGCCATTTTTCACAACTTTGATATTATGGCTTCTAAAAGCATTTCTGTAATATGAATAATCAAGTGTTTTATGTCTCTGAAATCAGCACCCTCTCGGCTAAAACTAGGGGCATTTCACTATATTGTTTGGAGAAACTTTACTCACAGATTGTTTTTAAAATGCAAAGCACCTAATTTGTGTCTGTGTTTTTATTATATAGAGGATGGTAAAATATTGTGTATCTTGTTTCAAAGACATTATAATTCCTCCATGTCTTTACTAACTTCCAAACTCTTCTAAAATCAATAAATAAATCAATAAATGCTAAATTAATTGAACTACTTGTATGCACTTTTACTTATAAGCCCTGAGCTTCACTGGGTATGATATTTTCTATTTCTATATCCATATTATCATTTATGCTGTTTTTAATTAAACTTTTAAAAATAATTAATTACCTACATTTTTTACAGTGTAGTTTTAGTATTTTCGGCATTTCATTATTTACCGTCTAGAACGATCTATAATCCTTACAGTGGAATCTAAATGCAAATTGTTTTTTCCAGGGGACATTTTACAAGGCTACTACCTACATGTGTATCTTGATTTGTTGATTTGATCTTGATCGGTTACCTTTCTGAAGATATGACACAAACTATAAACCTATGCCATGAATTATAAAATAGGAGATTCCATTTTGCAAGGCATATTTTATGTGTTTTAGAGCCCCATAATATGCATACAAGACATGCTATATACACACCAATATCTTCAGAGGAATGTCAGGATTATGGGGGGGAAAAAACACCAAGCTTCTATCTTTTACCGTTCTGAAGATATGACATGAGCTATAGACTGATGCAAAATCCGAGCCGACGCGGATCTCGGGTTTAGAAGGTTAACGCTTGTCTGACCAATGGCAACCAGTAGGGGGCACTCAACAAGATGCCAGTGTGTCATCCAGTGTATTGAAGTGATTCTGGGCATCACCTGCAGCCTTGGGCTGGGCTTGTCTGCGTATCTCCAGGTGATCTTGGCAAACTGTCCGTCACGCGGGGGCAGGGCATCTGCGATGATGACCGTATCCTGGGGAGGGATCATGCCACAGTCCCTGGCCACGGAGATGGCCGTCAGCATGTTGTCTCCTGGAGGAACACAGTGGATTAAATGTGATACCTTCTTGTTCATGGGATAATGTGCCTCTTTGTGATTCCGGTGCAATCACGCATTCCAACTTGGCAACCATGACAATATTTCTATTTCACACTCAAACACAAAAAGCTATACACAGCAGCCCTACTTCAAACTTGAGTAAAATATTAACCAAAACTGGCGGCAAGCTGGACAACTGGTTAGGGCAAAGACACCTGTCTCTAAAATACTGGACATAGCATATTCTATGCAAGGAAACTACAATGTACACAAGAGGCAGCACACCAAGTAAGGCTTAGGTAGGCGAAGCTAAGGAGCCTACAGGAGGTAATTAGGAGAGATTCCAGGAATAGCTGAGTAAATACAGGAAGATGCCTCACACCACAGCAGTAGGTAGCAGATATCATTTAACATACAAGTGTGTGCAGGTGCACACACAGGCTTACTACTAATAGTAGTAGTTGGCATGTCACTGTGCGTGTATGTAATAGCAGCTCTGTCTCACCGGTGACCATGACGGTGCGAATGTGGGCTCTATGGAGGTCCTGCAACACCCCGGGGGTCTCTGCCTTTAACTTGTTCTGCATGATTATGAGACCGAGGAAGTCCATGTTGGTCTCGATGTGGTCCCTGATGTAAACAACACACCACAAGTAGGGCTCAACCATTTGAAGAAAATGTGATTTCTCTGAACTCCAGCTTTAGTTGTGTGTGTAATATGTGTAATGCTGTAGATTTAAATTTGTGATAACACAACAATATGATCAAAATAAACTCCAATGCAAAAGTGACAACCTAATATATTAATTAGTTCAAACAGCATGGATTTCTTTATAGTTTATTAATAGTGTAGAAAAAAATTAACAATTATCACGCCTGTGTAAAGTTAAATATATAATAAAAAAATGTAATGTTTTACCATCACTCCTTGCATGTTTGACTGAGAATATTGAATGTTTAGGAAATTTAAATAATCATCATAATCATCATTTAGATTGTAATAACTAGAGGAACGTCTTGCTGATGTTTTGCTTTATTATGTATTCTTAGACATTTAAAAAAGGTATAAAATAAAGCAGGCCAATATAAAACATGCATGGGCTGCTGCATCAGCTTTTTCAAATGCTGATACAGGTTTGTGGTGTAGGCATATGATGTCTTGCCCAATACTCTTATTTTGTTGCACATCTGCAAACCCAAAATACTGGCATGCGGGAGTGCATATCCGAAATGCATCTAAATATATACACAAACACACAATAAATTGGATGCATTTCTGATTAGTGAGCATGACTGTCACAAGAGCAGCACAGCTCCTGACTAGTCAGAATGACACACTGTCACAAGAGGAGTACAGCTCCTGACTAGTCAGAATGACACACTGTCGCATTGTAAAACCATTGACCAGACCAGAGTTTTCTCAGATTAAATTAAACCTTATTAACTCAAGCTTTTGTCATGTTACATATCCTAATTTCGATTTGAAAATGAATAACCATTCAGCCCTATTTACAAGTATTATATTCTTGTCTATCATTACCTTTAACCACCCTGTGTATTCACCTGTAATACAGTACATTCACAAGTTTGTAAACTTTTACTCAGTTGAACTTGCGATGAAAACCTTTAACCCATATGTCAATGTTTACCTTTTTTGGACCACAGCCAATATTTGGATCTTTCCAAAATTCATGACAATCCATAAGCTACAGAAATGGCTTAAGGAAAATTTAAAAGAAATAAAAAGGCAACTACAAGTGGAAAAATGTCAGTGTGTGTCATGCAGATTGATAGCAAATAGGTTCTAACCTGTTAATGTTTAGGACCTTATGCCAGGAGAGTTTGGACTCCAAGCGGCGATGGGCCATGGCGATGACTCTGAAGCCCTGTTTGGTGTAGTCCTCCAGAACCTCAGCAAAGTTGTCAGGCACTAGGGGGCGCCACAGGAAACAAATGTGAATAAACATCAGATCAACTCATTTAGATCATTGTCAGTTGTATTAGCCACCGATCATTTCCTTCATGAGTTTAGCAGTAGTAATGAAGTCTTAAAATATTTTTTTAAAGAGATTTCTTTTCAATTTATATTTGATGTTTTGCTGCAATCAAATGGCATTGATCAATCAAATGAAATTCAACATTTTTTTTAAATCGTTTTTAAAATGTAGACAAGATACCTGTGTCCTTCTTGCAAAGGCTGGCTACCACCTCTGGCGCCCCCTTTAGGTAGGCATCCATGCGTTTCTCTCCCAGGAGACGAACTACCACACTCATCCTCTGCAGTGCAGATGAGAACGGGAACTGTCGTACGATACCTATCTCATAGGCCGACTGGGGAGAGACATGCAACGTTGAAAAACTAAATAGAGAACACGTTCAATGAGACATTTCTCAAGGATTGTGTTCACATCCATCTACTGACCAGCAATAATTAACAGTCAAATGTTTTCTAACAGTAAATCCACATGAAAAATACAAAAAATGTAATAAAATACATTTTGGGGCCAGCAATGCATTGACAGAATGTTTCACCACAATTACATATCTATGCTGTTTGGCTGTTTAATGTACATCTGCTATTATTGCTTTTTATTATGCTGGTTTCTTTGCCAAGTCTCTCTTGAAGGAGATGTTTCATCTCAATAAGGTCAACCTAATTAAATAAAGGCTAAATTAAGCAAAATACAAAACACGGGCCACTTGTTAATGTTTCCAAATATATTATGTTATATACTGTATGTGTGCGTCACAAGACACAGATGGCTACTTACAGAGAGTTCATAGAGTTCCTAGAATGAGAACACAATACACATGGAGTTAGAGATACAAACAACAAGAGCTGTCAAAACAAAAGAGCACCACATAGCACTCAAGTAACACGGTGAGTTATTTATGTGATGCGTGCCCGTTGGCGTGGGAACAGGAAGAGTACGTACCACGTCCTGTTCTGGGGAGGTGGCAGGCTCGGGGGGCAAGAGCTGCTTGGGCGGCCGGACAACAGTGGGCATGATGCGGTTGTGGAGAGACGTCTCCTCCTCGGTGGCTTCCTCCAGGATCTGGAGCCACAAGGACAGAACGGGTGAGAACACCCTGGGGGACAGACCGACACAATAATACCACAGAGGGAGACTGCTTCCGTCTTTGCTCGGCAACAGTTAAATGTGGAATAAGCCTGCAGGTCCCAAATCTTTCAGCTCGCATGCCCCTAACTAACGGGGCCAGAGATTTGTGACCCCCACTATCCCCGGAGATGGTTGAAGCATTACAGCCATAATATTATCTTATAATAATTTCATATAGGCTAGGAGATATGCACACCAGATTAATTTTTCAGCATGCACAGAGAACAGTAAAATAGTTGAACACAAGGACATATTTGGTGAATTTGACAAAAAGTGTATTAGCTTACAATAGGTGACTACAACTTCAAGTGTTTAGTTAGTTAAGTATGTCAAGTTTAATGGCCCACTCACCCAGCCTGTAGCCTCAAACATCTTTAGGTCCAGTGGGTCTCCAGAGAGCTGTCCCTCTATCTTGGTGAGAGAGTGGCAGGTAGCCATGCAGGCCACAAACTGGGACTTCACCAGACTCGCCTTGTAGGGGTTCTCCTCAGACAGTTGGAAACTGAAGAGACCATAACAGGGGAAAGGAGAAGACATGGGGTTAGCTTAAAGCAGTGCTGTGGATGGGACCCGAACATTTTACTTGAGTTATGTGATACACCTCACGACTAACTGAGTCACTCACATGGTAATGCACAACAATAGGTGGGATAAGAACAATATAACTGATAATACAACTAATTGTTATGCTATTTTTTGATAATATTTTAAAATTGTTTTCTCTATATTAATAGCAATTATAACTAGTGCTGGGACGATTAGTCGATGTAACCGACGTCACCGGTTACTAAATACGTAGATTTGCTAAATGTACCGTCAACTCGGAAAAATATACCTATACTCCGATCTGAAAAAAATAGTGCCGTCAATGGACTATGAGAGGCAGCAATGAGCTGCGAACGCGCTTAGTAATCCCG
>JAODLL010004784.1:0-33848 GCA_026546735.1 Forbesichthys agassizii | reverse complement strand
CCCAAACTTTTGAACGGTAGTGTGTATATATATATATATATATATATATATATATATATATATATACATATACACACACACACACTATGTATATATGTATATAAATAAAAGTGTGTGTATACACTGTATTTATCCCCCAAACTAATAATTAAACATTGTAAACATTCTGTTTGTTACTTCATCAGTAATAGGCCATGAAAGGTTAGGTCATTGTTCAGGGTGACATGCAGGGATTTTACCCTAAGGACCTCAGCCCAGTTAAAAACAACACTTAATGTCTGGGAAGAAGCAAACATGATTGAAGGTCGAAGAGCTGCTCATCCAGCGGCGGCCAAAATCCCACAACTGGAGACCTGGTCCTGGTCCAGATGCCACAGAGAGAGACGGAACATTCCACAAATCTCTCAACAATCTGTGCCCAACACCATCTGTCCCCAGCACCCTACATCCCAGCCCTGATGACTAGAGATGTTCAGGACCCCAGCCAGATGGCATCACAATCTACCTCAGGTCACATTTCAGTGACCTGACTAACCGTCCGTTTACTCCACATCCGTGGAGGGGGGATTAGCAGACGCATCGCGGGACAACAGCACACTATCTGTTCCCATTAGCTGGCAGGCTAATTATAAAATACTGCGCTAATTATGAAAGACAATCATAGTCGCCATGCCAAATGCCTCTGTCTCTAACGTGGCCACTGGGCTATGATCGACCTGGTGTTCACGCACAGCTACGGTACGCTGTCCAGTTATCTCAATCTGCCAGAAGACAACTGTGCAGCCGCTAACAGGCTCACAGTTAGCATCATATAAAGGACCAGCTGTCCAGGTCCAGCGGACCAGACACACTGCAATGAATTGTGGGAGTCGGATGAGACTTTGATGATGTTTGATTGACCATTGGAAGGCCCGGAGAGCTGGAGCCTGTTGTCTCTAGCCTATGACATGAAGCCTGCATGGTCGGTGTGGAAGTGCGGGAGAACAATGGGACAATGGACTATTTCACAGATGCTGCCAATAGCAGAGGACACTGCTAGTCTGCTTCAAATAACAGTCTGAAGGCACATTAAACCATAATTCATATTGTATATTTACCAGATATACAATAGCCTACCACTCTATGCTGTGCAGTGTACAGCTTTTCAAAAAGGCAGCACTTCAGGAAACAGAAACCCTCCGACAACTGACGTTGTAGTTCCTTTAAACGTCAACAGAGTTGAGGGAGAATTCTGCGCCAAAACTGGGTACAGCACATTGGCAAGTTGTACTGTTGGCGAATCACAGCAGGAGACAAACATGTCTCCTACATCGTTCAGTGTGAGTGTGTGGGATGGAAGGATGGGGGGGTGTCAAGAGGAGGTGTTCAGAGTAGAATGGCTCCCCTGGGCACAAACAGAAGGTTGTCCTGAAACAAGAGAGGAAATGTTGGATAGAAAACAGTGTTTGGGTCAAAGAAAACTGTCGGAGCCATAATGGCTCCCCGGTTGCTCCGCCTAGAGAGCCTCCCTGGAGATTTTGCCTGTCTGCAGGCTGGTTCGCCGTTCAGAAGTTCTCCCGGGAAAAGGAAATGCTGACAGCTGACGGATTGAGGGGGGAATTGTTCTCAACCGCAAATAAAATGACAAAATAATGAAGGAAAAATGTGTTCCTCGTTGAATCCTCAAAGCACTCCAGGACCAGGAATATGAAGAAAGGACCAACCGTGTCTAGCTTTAGTAAAGCTCCTCATTAAGCTCTGCACATCAGCAAAGCTTTCCCTTTATTTTCTTCAGATGTTGGACGGCTCTGACTGCGACCTGAACTTAACCAATGCATTACACAGCAATTAGCGGCAACAGCTGCAGTGGTGAACGATTAGAAGTGAAATCTCAGCTTTCTGGTGCCACGGGGTGTCCAGACACCTGCTGGAGCTACAGTGGCTGTGGTTCGTGACCCACATTTAAGCACAATTTCACACAAGACATAATTAAATGCCATTGAATGTGGGAGTGAAATAGATATACCACTGGAAATCAGAGACCATGTTTAAAAGTGCATTGCTGCAGGGTCTGTGGTTTATTTATGGAATTGTAACTAGGCCACACGTTTAAGGTGTGTTGTGGTTGGTTAATAACCAGTTCTGGGAATATGAGGATATGACATTATCCTCCTACACAGGGAATTAATCCAAAGGTCACAATAAGAAACATTCTTGTAATCTTACTGTTGAAAAGATGCCTGTGCCTTTCTATCCATCTATGCATTAATATACAGCCTCACCCTCCCTGTTTCTGAAGTAATGCTATTCCCTACCTCAGTGGCAAGTTGGTTAGTGTGACCATTAAGTCAAATGTGATAGGAAGGATGAAAGTTAAACAGGGTGATTATATTAAAGAGGAAAACAAATGGACCTGCAACATTGTCTTCAGCATTTAATAGACTATGACCCTGCCCTAGAGCATCCTGTTCAGATAATAGTTAAGATACCATAGATATTATCTTACTTATTTATACCTGCCTTGAGTAACTCAAGCATAACACATAATTGTGAGCAATAAATAACATCTCATTTTTTGTTTTGTAGTTATTTAAATGTTGCAAAGTACTATCATGTATTGATTAAACAGTTAGATAAGTTGCATTTTTAATGTATTTGAGAGCATTTAAACTCTATTGATGACAATTTATACCTAGTAAATTCTGTTGAACTATACATGACTTCCAGACTGTTCAAGAAAGTATTTCACCTAGCCTATACTGAATTATTTGAAATATGTATTGGCAAATGCTGCCCCCAAGTGGCCAAGATCAGCAGATACGTGGAAAACATGTTCACTTGTAATTTAATTAAATAAAAAAGTACGTAACATTTTACAAGACATTTTCTTCAAAAAGCTTATAGAAATGTATAAAATACTTTTGTAGGTAAGACAGCAAGCAAACAATAATGAAGAAAAAAAAAAAGTTAAAAAGACAGGCTTACAGGTGTAATTGACAAGTACTGTAGAGACATTTAACCTTTATGAGAGAAGACCACATTACATTTGACCGCTTTTTTGTAGCAGAAGTGTTAATCAGGATTCATTAACACATATCAAAACCTGCAGTGTTGGATATAAGGTAAAATTAAGATTAAACAATTAAAACAGGGCCGTCAGTAACTGAAAACATTTTACTTCAGGTTAGTTACCACCACAGTTACGATGGAACGTGAATGGTCTGTGTTGTTCAAACATTGACATCACATAAAAGCAGTGCACCCTTTGGTAAAATCATACTGTAGCCCACAGAATTGCACAAGACTTGTAAAAACTATACAAAACATCTTTCTGAAAGGTTTCAGCAAATTACACATAAGTAACAAACATCTATGGCGAATGTTTGGATCTTGCCGTACAGCAGAGGTATTACAAAAAGTACCAACTTAGAAAATAAATGAAAAAACTACTTCCGAATATCCCATCATTTGTACATTCTGTACCACAGCCTGATGTACAGACCTAAACAAAACTAAAAAATAAGGCTGATGGTATTTGTAATGTAGAAGCCAGGTTGTTTGTTACCTGTAACACACCTCAGCGTAATGGTGGCCAGAAGGTACAGCTGTGTAGTAAGTTACGTAAACCTCAATAGAGACCTCTCACACTCGAGTGCCAGTTTGGGACGGACCAATTACATCAGGTTATTTCCTGTCACGTCCAACCAATATACAAGCTAAACTGGATAGAGACCAAACATCTTTAAAAATACAGATTAGTGTTTGGTCACACAGTTAACTTCGGTGGTCAAATTTCCTCCAATGAGAGCGATTAAAGGGTGCGCCACATGAAACAACAAACTGATTACATGCTGCGTTACATAACCTATCTCCCTAAAACTAATTGTCATTCATACACTATACTGGGAGATAACTACACCATGTGTAATTTCAAACATGACTATAAGGCTTTTCTACTGTAGATAGATATTACAGTATATTCTCTGTGCAGTTCAACATGTACACATTTCATGCCCTTTAATTAATTCATTCTTTCCAGTTATGTAGGTACAATAGGTTTCAAGACACTGTCACTTGTTCATAGGCAATTATTGCAACAAGCAAAACTAGTTTAAAGTAAAACGGGAGGTGAGAAACTACGTGAATTGTATAACTGTCCGAATACGGACTCCACGAAACAGAGATACCCGTTGTCCTGTGTCTACTGTGCGCAAACAAAAAGGCTAGACTCCAGTTAAATACAGAGAACATTACAACATCTAGTACTTTGTAAGTAACAGTACCTAAACATTTAAATTATATTCACCTGCTGCTCAGCAATTACTTATTCAGAATTAACATTCAGTGTAAACAAATCAGTCAGTTTCAGTGTGTTGCTTTGCAAAAACTAAGGACGACATAAACATTCAACTTGTTATGTAAATGAATGTAAAGTTCATAATGGTTTTGAGTTAATGGCTCAAAAAAGGTTTGGCTTGACAGTCCCAGACCATAAAAGGTGGTACGTGGCTGGCTCGGCTGTAAAGTCATCTTTTAAAAGCAGGAGATAGATGGAGAACCAGCCTCCACCCTAAACACTCAATCACACGGTATCATCATCCAGTCAGCTAAAAACCTTACAGGTTAGAATTTGGTGGGGTCCACCAATACCGAGGACATACATACTGGAACAGAATCACTTGGCCAGGCATCTCCAGATACTTTTAAAAGCAGAGCACCGATTCATAGATGCTAGGTTTCAGAGTTGGGAGCTGTTGCGGCAGTAAGAATCTTCATGTATTGACTGAAGATAGCTTCAAATGCTTCGTCTCTGTGGCTCATTGCACCGAACACCAATGGCTGAAGACAGAGAGAGAAATATACTTTAAATACTCCATCATTAATGTCCAATAATCTGAGTTATACAGAGTAAAATTATTTTATTTGTAGTTATTTTAAGAGAAAAGAATGAAAAGCAAACCTTTTGTGTGGACGGCGTTGCAATGGAGATGCCCATTCCAGACCCCGGCAACACCGACAATACTTTGTACTGCGGCATTATGGGAGAAGAGGGCTGGGATAAATTCGAGACGCAGATTCAGAAACATTATTTCTATTTTAAGAGTGATGGTGCATACCTTCTGGATGTCGATGATGTCGACCAGTTTGATTACTTTGTTCTTCTTTGAGGAACCGGAGCGTGAACTAGAGCTCTCAAAACACAGATAACTGGACAGAGGAGTAACCAATCAGAAAACCAGACAATAACCATACACCAAGGATGATCTAAAAATAAGAGTGCGGTCGTATATATGCAAAATTAACTGGTCAATTTTCACCACCCGCGGAAAGGTGAATAAAATATTTGTTTCAGGTGTAGAAGCAACTTTGCATTAATGGTCCATTGCCACATACAGCAGTTTGTTGACAGCCGTAAAACTGTTATAATACTGTACTGAAACAGAAATTACAACATATTTGACTATTTAAGTCCCTAAACATTTAGAGCAGAGTATTAATAAGAGGATACTGTGATTGAGTTCATCATTAGTGAAATGGTGAGCAGCTCACTTCTCTGTGACATAGAGAACTCCGTTTCGGATGTAGTCTGTTGGCATCTTCCGGTCTCGGTTGATTAAACAGCATCTCCAGCCATTGGGCTCACAAGCTGGGGATGAAGCACATTATATATCATCAAAACACATACCATGTGTACTATGTTTTTCATTATTACTTACAAAGTATACCAAATATAAGGTGCCTCTGCCTCCGGGAATTAAAGCTAAAACAAAACAAATTAATTGTTGGCTTTGATGGTGATTTAACCTCAGATTGTTTTTGCAGACAAATCAGCCATGCTCCATTCTAAATATTGTGCACAGCATGCTTCCGTCCGTGTATACATGCATTGTGTATAATACTGTATATCCCTGGCCCTTTAATTGTAATTTGTGGTTGTCAAACAGTCACCACCCCAACGGCGCAAGATGTATATACACTGTTGGCATCAGATCCAAATGTAAAATTGAAGAAATATAAATAAAATACAAAAATTAAAAGAAAAATATAATAATAATCATTGTGGGAATCAATTTAAGAATATTATACAGCATCACGAGTTTGGTGGAGGACACATTCAAGTGACACAAGCCACAGAAGACAAGCAAATCCAGTGGAACCCTTTGGAATGCTAGAGAGTCTCCCACCTCCTAGCGGGCGCTCATTCTCAGACAGGCTGAAGACTTCATGGAAGGCTCCTTTCTTGGTGCTTGCAGCCCGAGCGCCGTCGTCCTCTCGGCTGAAGCCAAGCGGCAGGCCTGTGGCTAGGCTAGCGCGGCCCGCGGAGGGGGGCACCTGCGAGGGAAAGCCCGCACGGTGAGAGAGGGCGGCACCAGGTCACATGACGGGAAGGGGGCGGAGCATGGTTCAGCAGGCAAAGGTGAGCAGCAGGTGAGGTGCGTGGGGCACATTCTCCGATGACTGCAGAGGGTTTATCGTGTCAACTGTGACGCTTGCTCAGTGACAATCTAAGCTACGTCACTAACTAATGCACACCTCATCACCACTACAATGCGCGCGCACACACACACACACACACACACACACACACACTCAAACCAAAGCTACTACATAATAATCCTACCTGGTCCCAGCAAGACAGCTGACAGAGAGAAACACATCAGTTTAGTCATTATATATTCCTCTCTCTAATCCAATACTTAATTTTGCCAAAAGTATCTTAAACTTTATTCGGCTAATGTTCCATAGTATGCTACTGTTAGTAACAAGATTAACCAAATAACGGAAATGATCAAATATTAAATATAAATATAGCGAGGGACAGCGAGATAACAATAAAATATTGTTTTTTTACATTGATATAAAATAGTACACAAACATAAACTGAGGATGGTTTGAAAGAGCGCCTCCTTGTGGAACAGTGTTGGACCTCACCCTGCGTGACAGTGGAGGGTTGTTCCGTTCCTTCAGCTGGGGGTCAGTGGGCAGGCTGGTCCAGATGATGTAGGGTGTGTCATGCTGCTGCCTCAGCCTGGGACAACTCCTGAACACCAAGTCTATGATGAAGAACTTGATACCCGCATACACACCTGACAGCAGGAGGAAAGTTAATTAACGAGCGCTCACCAAGCCGGATAATACACGGTAATGCACAGAGTGGTTCGTGTGCACATACCTATTATAAAGCCCAGGAGTTTATAAGGCAGCAGGCAGGAAGAAATGAAGGCAACCCACAGACCCACGTACAACTTCTGTGTGATCTCAGGCTGAACCCACATAAACAGACTGGGACACATGAATACACACACAATATAAACTCAAAGAGAGGCTGATCAAAATCGTGCATTTTAGTTTTTTGTCTTTATATTGAAAAAGAAATAACACAAAAAAGAAATGTACATTAAACTCACTTCTTTATCTTCTCCAGAATGTCAGCCATCTTCCCAAACAGATTCTGTCAGGAATGAGAGAACAAGCCAGGAGCAAAAGTCTAATTAACTTAAGTTAAATAAAAGCATGATAAAAAAGATAGGCGTACTTGCCTTGCCCCCATTCATTCATCTATTCATCCATTCAAGCATTAACCATGAACTGGGGCAGAAACACAATCAAGCTGTTGTAGGCTATGCCTTTAAATAAATCTGGGATTATGAGCTAGTTGTGCAAGTTCATAACACAAATACAAGTATTTTAAATCCTCCCGTTTCTGCCAGAATGTTCCTTCTTGCAGTTTACAGAGACCACAACAATTAGTATGTTGCCTTCTTGTGTGATTATTCCCATATTGTACTTTACACACCATGGCAAACAAATAAAATAAGAGCATACTACCCATTTAAATAATAACAGACCCTTTTAAAAGAACAATAGAACAAAAATCTATTCCATCGTATTTTACCTGAGCTTTTTGAGCAACGTCCAGAACTAGCTGGAACTTCTCCGAAACTGTGAGATCTTCCTTAGGAGGTTCCTGGGAGAAGGAGGAGGAAGTTACAGCAACATCTAGCATAGACATCTATGCAGAGCATAGTCACTAGCCTTGGGAGACCTTGCTGATCTCGCAAGCTTCAGTTTAATTTCGCCGTGAGAATCAGTCTGGAAAGCCTAGGAATCATTTTGAATGTGTCAAAGTAGCAACTGAACTTTCCAATTTGCGTCGTGTTTATAGCTATACGGACGTGGTTTTCCAATCAGCGTTGTGTTTATAGCTATACGGGCGTGGCTTAGGTGTGCCAACAGTGAAAGCAACCAGATGGTTCATCCAATCAACTGCCAAGTAAGTACAGCCATTCACAAACCATTTCAATGTACCAGATGGACTTGTGATATAAATTCCTCTGGCGTGTCAGGTTACATAGTCACAGCTACTCATCATACAGATACCCCTTTTAGCATGAAGTATTCTGTGGCCAGAAAGTCACAAGCAAATGTCTGTACTGTAACAATATAACACGCTATAAAGTGTTCCTAGAGGAAATGTCCTGTACAATTACATAACAGTGAATACAATACATGAGTGACATGGTAGATAAATCATTAACTTGGAATATTGTAATAATTACCACTGGTTCTGAGACCTCAGGAACAATACTCCACTGTATCCGCCAGCCTCTGGAACAAGCACAGAAACACATATCATGTTTGGAGGACCCCGTAACGGTGTGATAGCTCACTTCAATGTAACACCTTCAGATTCAGATCTTCCGTAGTATAAACTATTGCATTAGTACCTTGCTATGAGGTAATTCAATGATAGCCTGAGGATAGCGAGAAACAGGAACATGGGTATGACCCATCCATGCCAGGCCGCGTTCAGATATACCTGAGAAACACAAGAGATGGACAAGCTAGGTTTGTGTGTAACACACAATCAGATGACATACTGCCAGAATGAACAGACTGAAGCATAGACACAATTGAATGTTGGTTTGTTGCTTCCCCCCCCGCCTTTACTCGAGATATGACGCATTAGACTGTAAAGTTGAGCACATCTCCCCATTGAAGTTGTGCATAAGGCTACTCACAATGAAGGCAATGGCTGAGGTGTAAACAGAGTGCCAGCTTGATAAAGCTGACAGATTCTTCATGAAGTTGGTTACAGGCCTGGCACCTCTTTCTAAACAGAAACATTCACCGACAAGACTCTTAGCCTGGATCATAGGAGTGTCTGTACATAATTCTATATGTAAACTAACGGTAGATACAAATTCAAATAAAACACCATTGTTTAAATTAAAACCAAATCAATACTTACTAAGACGCCTCATGTTCTCTGTTAACCTGTGAATAAGACATAATCAGTCCAGTCCACCACCTGACCTCCACACAAGCTAGTCTCCATGAAGTGCTGTGATTCACGTGAATTGCCTAATCATAACGCCACAATTATTACTTAATAGTTTTACTCGTATAAATTGCATTCTTCTTTAAAGAAGAATATACAAATCTATGTAATTCAAGTCACATGAGGGGTGGGTTTTTGGGTTGTTTGTCTACAAATCTTTAATTCTTCTGTAGCTATAGCAATACCTCAAATCCTACAGCAGTTATAAATTACTAGCAGATCAGCAGGTCTCTCAAATACAGGTCGGCTCCCTGGCTGGCTGTATTAATGCATTTTTTAAATGTTTTGATTTTGTTTCATTCCACTGTATTATGCCAGTATCCTTTTAGGAACTTTAAATGATGTATAATGTTTATTGCTCATGTTACTTTCTGCTAATTAGGAAAGCACCAATAAAAAGGCCTAGAGTTTAACAACGGTCTTTATTTTTCAACTGTCAGTGATGATGTGTTTTGTGACACGAAGCTATCTAACCTCTTAGCACTCAATGGTTCCTCAGCCTCCACAGTGCTGTCCTCCGGCTGAAAGCGAAAGTCTTCGATGTACGCTCCAAAGCGCTCGTATAGCCACTTCTGACACCTGCTGATCAAAGTGTCCTTCTGCTTCTCTGTAGGAAGAGAAAAGAAAAAAGGAGATGATTCAGTGGGATTCATCTCCGCAGTGCATTGTTGCTTTTACTGATATGCCAGGAGCTCATAATGGAATGTTTTCTAAAGACAGGACATCTAGTTGATATTTGTTGCCATGGTTATGTGCCAATTAGACTAAACTATAGACCCATTTACTGCCGACGTCACGCCGACTTCACCAACATATGCGCACTAAGCTCAACATTGACAACATTATTTCACCTGCTATGTGTCCCAGATAATGATTTTTCCTGTGCTTCTTTACCAATTGAAATATATTCAGAGCGGGAATACAACCCTTATTCCCACTTTTGCCATTTTGGTCAGTTATTCACCTTACCTGTATCGCTAACGGAGGGGGGAGGAGCTTTTGGCGGCTGAGGTGGAGATTCTTCTGGTCTGGAACAGAAAAACACGATGGAAATAAATGTTTATAAACCACATGATATCAAACGTCTTAGCATCTGTAGCGTTTTTGCCGATTAATAATAATAATCATATTACGATCTCAAAAGGATCAATAGACTAATTTGCATTATGCCACCTTATATTCTACACACACGTACAGCGTACAGCCCACATTGTGTCTGCATGGGTTCTTGCCTGTTTCGCAGCAGGTCAGACAGTCTGGTCTCCACATCCACACGTTTCAAGCGCTCCCTCTCTAGCTCCTGTCGCAGAGTGTCAGTGCTGGCCTCTTCTCTGAGCTTCCTCAGCTCCTCCTCTGTGGCACGCAAACGCACAACTTTATTAACTTTATTTTAATTTCAGTCACTTTAAATGTGAATTGTTTTAGCACAGTTTTATTTTATTGTATGTATTTAATGTTTATTAGTGCATTGCCATTGTGTTTTAATGTAAAGCCAAGACAAAACAAGCCCCCCCCCCACACATACACACACACACACACAATGTGTGAAATGTTCCAGGGACACAGCTTTCTCCAACGTACACCACTTAATTATTGATGAATACAATACAAACACCAGCCACTATCAAAGTACCCCCGTGACGTCAGACAGTGTGTCTTGTTCTGTTACAGTGCACCTGCACATCAACATGTGTGACAACAACTGTTCCGGCTGTGGTTGCCCTGGTCTGTTTACTACAGAGGAAGAAGCGTTGCAAGTTTCTGTTTGTCTGACTTCAGCGAAAGGCAGGCAGCATAAAGCGGTCCAACCTCTCTTCTGAGTTAAGCTGCCCCAGATAATTATGTAAGTGTGACACATTGGCATTGGACTATAAGCGCTTAAGCTCGTCAGTCAGTGACATGATGATGATTTAGATGGATAGTTTGAATATTACATGATGCAATTAAATAAAAGACAAATACAATATGATTTGTTCACACAGCCTTTCAAGTAGTTTTGGTTGGTTAGGTAGCATTGAGGAATGTGTGACATGTTGGTCAAAGTGTTTCTGTATCTACAGAGGATCTACTACAGACTGCAGTAGATTACAATAAAAAGAGCTCCCTGCCATATGGCAACTATTATTAACTAACTTCTACAGTATATCAACATTTTATGAATGTAAAAACAATGAAGTCCAGGTTATGAACGGGAGCATTTTGACTCTAGAGCAAACAGCAAACAGATGGCATAATCTCAGTTTACACACAGTGACATCACTGACACACATGAGTGATGCTTTGAAGACATGAAATGCAATCCGGACATTAATATAAAAAGATCTATGTGGGTGTTCCGCTGCGAGTTACTGTGCATTCAATGTAAACTTGTATAATAGGAATAATTGTATTGGTTTTTATGTTATATTCTTGTTCAAATAGAAAAACCTTTTTTGACCACATGCAAACTAAAACTAACTCATTTTTTTAGATAATATGCACCACGTCACCACTACTGTGACGTTATCTGAGGGGTTATCTTGATTGACTGACAATAAACATAGCAAATAAAGTGGACAGCAGCATGAAGACATGAAACAGTAGGCGCCCACTCACGTAGGAAGTGCTTCTCCAATAATGCAACTTCCAGGTGACCTTTGACCTCGTTGAAGCGATCGACCTCTGTCCTCTGGAAATCATGAATGTCCGCAGCCATCGCCAGCATCCCCGGACCAGCCTGAGAGCCACACAGCCACACACACATGCACATTACCTCTAATCAGATTGTGATAGTGCTCTGCCATTAGCTCAATTCAGGATAGCATTTATATAAAGAATATGAATGGGACTAGAGAAGAGAGAAGAGAGGGTCTTTCTTACAGGGTCCGTAAGACAATCTGGATCTTTGTTTATCCTGGGCTTGACTATCGTCTCATCGCTGCATTCATTATCGGACGTGTTAGGAGACTCGGCCAGATCCAGGAAGTCATCTCGTCTCTGGCCGCGGAAACGGATCTTATCCAGCCGCTTTAACATAATCAATACTGTCCTGCAGTTCACCTAGTGATGACAGACAGCCCTGAGAGAAAGACAAATCATCAAAGAGAACAATGGGGTTAATTCAAATGCCAAATGTAATCTACAGTAGCAGCTGGTCAGGGCTTAAAAAATAAGAAAAAAAACACATACAATTGATTTGATCAATTTTGATTGATTTGTTTGGAAATGCAACTTTAGCAAATCCAAACTAGTTGAGCTTTGTGCCTTTGTTTCTCCAGCTATCTTTGCCGTTATTGTGTGAATCAACTCACAGGACTTTTAGGACTAACTGTATGACCCCTGCCAGTTCAGTGCCTGTGTGATTTCTGTTAGTGAAACCACATTGCATTACTTACCCATTCAGCAACTGGCAGCCTTAAAGTTCTGTTGTAGCAGTTATTTTTGGCCAGACAGAAGATAAGCGAAATAGCAAACTAGCAAAGTGGTTTATATCATGAATAAATAAAAACAATACTAGATGGCGTCCATAAAATCTTTAAATTATGCTTTTCACTTGTTGGCTGTCAGCCGTCGGGTGGAGTCGCGCAGTGACGGCTGTTATCTGTCCAGCGTGAGCAAGAAAAGAGGCGGTTCATGAACGAGATCAGAGAAGCGACAGCACCACATCAAACACGTACTGCAAAAAGAGCGCACCAGCATCAAGCGTCAGCGTGTTGTATGGCGCCCAGGGCCTATCCGTCCAACACAGTAATAAAGTCATCTGATCTGACCGACTGCTGAGGAGAAACTTGTATGCAGACAGCGGATGTGTATCGCCTTCTTGCTCTCTCCTCTTCCCACCTGCTCGGGCGCTCCGTGCGCCCTGCCGCTCGGTAATTCCTTTCTATTGTCGTGATAAATAGATTAATTCCATGAACAACGCATAACGTATTATTGTCAAAATAATGGGGGGGGTTTTTCCAGACAAAAACGTGTTGGTCACTCTCAGGAGACCAACCTGTAGATCAACCTAGCTTTGTTCATATTATATGCCTCCTAGCGGAGTAGCTGACAACACTATCCAGGAAATACCGTCAGAGGCGTCAACATTGCTCTTAAAGGGATATGGACAACGAGAATGCATTTAGTAGACCAAACGTTTGCTAGGTTTTTTTAACGTTTTACACTGTATTACACGTTTCTTCGACAATACATTTCATGATTTCACTCTCATACGTTCGCTACATTTTATGCACGAGTCGGACTCTGAGACCACGGATAATTTCTAATCACAAACAGAACCCCTCGAATGTGCTGTTTAGTTTATTGAACCTAGACTATCACTAACCGTAGGCCTACTGAACGCATAGTGGGTTCGTTTAACCGTCGATTTGGGACTCTAGAGTTCGCTGTTGTAAAGGCTTTCTTTGAAACTTAATGTTTTTATACTTTGAGATTACATGTTTTACAACCATAATATAGATTTGTGACTACTATGTATGTGACTACTATAATATGTGATTTGTGACAACTAGGTTGCTGGTATACCAGCAACCTAGTTGGGATGAGCAAGCTGATTGGAATGCTCATTATTCCTACAGTTTAAGTTTTTATATAATGTCTTCTTTTTCCCATGCAGTTACCAGCTTGGCTATAGCTCTACATGTGGCGATGAAGGCAATTGTCTCATACTTCTCATCATTTTTGATTTGCACAAAAATATTTTTATTTTTCAAATTCTTCCATTTGCAGCAATATACAGTACTATTGAAATGCAGAATGCCATGAAGGAAAACCAGAAAGAAAACCCATCTAAAATGTCTCCACAGGGCTGCTGTCGGTCAAGCCTTACAGAATCAGAATTGGCCTTTTGTAGACAGGAGACTGACTTTAGTTCAGACACAAATGAAAAAGCTTGCATTTAATTCCTAATGCTTGCTTGTGCACGTAATTATTTGGGACAAACTGCACATGTCATGATGAAATGTTGACTGAAATGTTTGGCAGTAGGTTTCAGTTAAAAAACATGTACCTGGTAGATCATGCCTCTGGAGAAAACAGGCAAGGCTCTGAGAAGGGCACTGTTGCTGATGTTGTAGAACTGTCTCCATGGGTGTTGCGATGCATTTAACAGCTCATAAAATAAAATTTTCTAGTTTCCCTCCATCCCATTTGATGACTTGATCAGCGGTGATGGTGGTGATGTATATAATGGAGTTACTACAACATGTTTTAGGTGGTGGAGAGTGTGGGAGTTTCAAGCATAGATTGCACAAATGTCAGAATAGGTCTTAAAAAATAATATAAATAAAAAATAAAATCTGTCCTCTGTTATCTTAAATCTGTTATTGACAGATTGTGTGTTTAGCTGGAAGGGTTTTAGATGAAAATCTTTGGGCAATAGTCGTAGAAGAAACATCCGATCATAGAGGCACATCTATGTCAGGACACGGGCCACCTGAGCCTGAACCTCCCCGTCAGGGTGTAACAGCAGCTGAATCAACCTGCTGTGGAGCTGGGAGGACTCATCCAGAAGGACCCGAAACAAAGAGTCCTGCTTCCTTCTCAGTTCATCGGCCACCTGGGCAGATGGCCTCCATGCTTTAAGGTTACCAGCAAAAGTCAGCAGGCGTAGAAGCACAGTGGTTGGTGTCCTTGCGTCAAACAGCAGTACAAGCGAAGCTGGTGCCTGAGACAAAAATGTAAATGTTACAGTTCATAGTATAAATGTCCAACAGCACAGCAACATTTTGTTTTTTGAGCTTTAAACTAAATAAAAGGACTAAACTGTGGTGCCACATCAATCAATGCTGGTGTTGTCGACAAAATCAACATAATACATCATATCTGTTTAAACTCACCCAACCGATGTCCTTGCTGGCTTACTTATAGAGCACTCATACATAATCAAATAAAAATCTTAACATTAATGGGGTCTCCCTCTCCTCACTCAGCTCTGTGACTATGTTATAAGTTGTGTAGTCGGAGTCAGGCTCAAAAGCTACGGTGAAGTTTTGATTTTTTAAGTACACAATAAAGCAGCACAATAAAGCATATATTAAATCAACAGCACCATTTTGGATATGCTTAGCTAATTTAAGAGATCTCAGTTACTGCAATTATTGTTTAAGCATTATCGCATCTTTCTCTAAAATGAAGTTAACTATATTTGTGTTGGTTTTGCATTCATGAGAATGACAATGTAGGTAATATTACCTGGGCTTGAACAATGTCATCCATCATATCTGGATTAGACGATATATTCACAAGTACTTTTAGAGCTTGAATCTGAAATAAATTAAAATCTTTTCACAAACCAAAAAAATTTTCCACTTCAATAAAAATGAAACGGTCAGTATATTTACTATTTATTTGATCATAAATAATGTGGTTCCAATGAGGCCCAATGAGATCTTTGTTGCAGATATGAAGAGCCAACCTACCTGCAATGCTTCAGTGCTCACAATTACAAGAGAGAGTAAAAGTGTGATTGAGTCTTTAAACAACTGATGGTACTTGTCGGTGACTGAGAGGTTGGTTAGTAGCCGTAGAGCAGCGAGCTGAAGATCAGAATTCACCGGCGATATCTCAATTAGCTCCAGCACTTGTGGCAAATAAACCTATGAAGATAGAATATAGATGCTGTATAATAAATCCAAAACAAACAATCTCAAATCATGCAAAAGACAATAACATACCCTTATCTGTTCTTGGTTTTGGATGTTCATGCTCATATTATTCAAAGCATTCAAAGTCCGTACTCTGACCTCTGGCACAGGATCAGAAAGGAAGCCAGCAATGATATGAAGACCACCAAGTTCACGGATGATATCCTGAGGAAACGTGTAGATTAATATGCAAGTTTAAGTAGGCTACATTCCCTTAATGTAATCAATGTGAATATGGCCACAATGAACTATACCTGGTTATAAGTGAAGGCAGCAGAATTCCCTAAGGTAATCAGCATTCTACATCTGTCAGATGGATTGCTGTTAGTTTGGAGACATGAGAGCAACATTTCCAGGTGCTGTGGTTCAAAGGTCACAGGTGCTTTGAACACGTCGTCACCTACATTGAGCATTATATTTATACGTCAAAGAGAAATATGTTGTTCTAAAGGTAGATAACCTGCAATGAGCTAAACAGCAGCTATAGGCCAACTACGGTAGATAGCGTACCTGTAACGTCCACATTCTCCGTATGTCCTCGGGCACGAACAACATCCAGCCCAGATACTTTGGCTAACAAGGTACCTGGTGGCAAAGTTATGAGTGCTTCACCTGGCTGGTTGCCCTTGACCCCACTACACTCGTTGGATGCATTTATCTTGTTTCTATTAAAGCTTCCACCACTGATAAGTTTATAGATGCCGTAGGAGGCTCCAGCCCCAGCTACAATACCAAGCAAAGCTTTCATATGCGTGAATTTGGGAATGACACTTCCATCGCCCATGCTGAGTTATGGAAGCTTTTTAGCTAACGTTACAAACACGGAGTTCCTAAGACTCTTGACTTAACTGAACCTTCTCGCTTTTTCCAGCTAACATAGCAGTGTTTATGGCTAGAATGTATAAAGCATTTTATCTAAGTAATATATTAAACATTTAAACCTTACGAAACACATGTTCCAAATTCAGCATTCAGCAAGCTAAAGCTAGCCAAGTAGTTGCTTGTCAATGTAGCTTATATAGGCCGACCAAATGTTAATGAGTTTACAAAGTGCTCGTATTGACCACAATGTAGGCGACGGACATCCGTGAAAACACACGACTTAAATATAGTGGAAACCCCCTTTCGTTTTTGTACCGACAATCTACAAAGAATTCTGATGCATCTTGCATATATTTATAAACGTTTGTTTGTATCACTCTGAACCACTTTAGTTGTCCAACATTTATAACTCATATTAGGCTGGTTACCTCGCAACCAACAGGACAAATCTCATTAGGGGGAGGGGCGAGGGGGTTCATCATCTTGTTGCAATCTGTTATATCTTTGCAATATCAATTCGTACACCGTTTCAACAATGTCATCTTTGGAGGACGCAGATCCTGTTGTGAGAGAGTACATCCTAAAACACTCATTGCCACAAATATCTCAGGTACAGTATGTTAACCATGACAAGACGTACATGTAGCCAGTCTACCTGTTACTTTAGTTACTGTAGGCTAGTAGGTCTACTAGTACGGTAGCATATGTCTGATCATTAAGTTCCCCGCTACAGTGCTACGGCGTGCTGTAGTCCTACCTTAACCTCTACTTTGTCAACAGGCCATATTGTCAGGTGCATGCCTGTATTGTCCAAATGATCCAATGAAGTTTCTGGAAAGTAAACTATTGGCCTTTCAAGGACATTGCAATATTCTGGATATCAACTGGTGGGTCGCTATGATTAATATTGCTGATTTGGTTTTGCATTTTTATGTTATGGCCACAAGGTGGCCCATTTGATCAATCATACACTGGCTAAAATGTTACCAATTTATTTTTTTGTAATATTTAGCCAACGCAAATACTGTATTGATTTTGTAAACTATAACTAATCAGTCTTTCATTTCAAACATATTTGCAAGGCGGGAGTTTGTTCAATCAGAGTACAGTACCACAGCTTTGTCAGAAAGCATTGTGAACACTGTGGAATCAGAGGAGTCCTTGGTATGCTAAGCTCTTTTCATGACCAAACATGTCATGATAAATGTTAAAATAAAAGTTAGATCCCATATCTCATAAACTACGTGTTTCAATGTTTTGTTTTCCTTCTAGCTGCCCTCTCATTTGGTTGAGAATGCCTACTCCTACTATAGAAGATATTTAACAAATGTTTGTTTCAGGTAGGCTTGCATACAGCACTGAATACCTATCCATTCATTAATATAGCAGTCTTTATTTTACAAATATTATGAACACAATATGACACAAAGGCATTTTAAGCATATAGCCTACATGTTGAAGGATACATCATATAGTTCAGTGTTGCAAACTTGCCAATAAACAAAACTGATTAACCTAATGTAGATGGATACACATTGCAATATGGCTTAAAACTTTGTATATTTTAAAGGATTCAAGCACACTAATATGTACAATAACTCATGAAAACTAAAATTAAGAAATCACATTATTGTTGAAAAGATTGAGATCCTGTTTGAATATATGACTTCGTTATTAAAGTAATTCAAATATGAATTACTCCAATCACAAATGGATTTCCACAAATGTGTGGCTTCCAAAAGTTTACAAGAGGGAGAAAAACAGAGAAAACCACCCATTAGGCTATATTACTTTATTCTTTAAATTATGGAAATAACAATCCTTGTATCAGTATTTTCTCCATAGGTTTCCATAAACCATTTGCAGATTTGACAGACAGTTGTATTGGATTAAAACGGGTTTGTGAGTAAAACACTTTGCCCCTAACATAGTTGCTCCTGAACATAACATATCTGGATAGAGGTGGAAGGAAAATGCTTGGATCTGGTAAAGGTGTAATCTTTTTGATTGCATAGTCACCATCTATCTTAGTGTCACCACTCAGAAATGAACCAATATCTAAATGTTTGGATATGGGGATATATTTGGCAATGCTGTAGCCCCTGGTGTTGGCTTGAGGCTTTCTGAATCGATTTCCCCCCCCTTTAGTCTTGCCAAGGCCTTGTGAGTTGATGACCTGTAGTGGGGCAATGTTTGGGTTCACATTAACACCTTTACTTCGGGAACTATATCTGTTTTGTCTTAAAAAGTAGGGTGCTCTTTCAACATCGATTTTGCTTACTTGGGGTGACAATGGCAGCATAGACACTCCATTTTCCTTGTCAAGATTTTTCATTGTCCTTCCATTAATTGCTGTAAGATTTTCTGAATCAGTGTCAGTCTTGCTTGATTTGAAGGCATTCGTTTGTCCTGTAAAACCAACATCAATGCCTTGTTGCTCTGATGTTCGACGCATAGGTGAATTAAAATTCATAGGACTTCTGTGCGATGTCATCACAGTCTGGAAGGAATTAATGTTACTGGGAACAGGAAGCTGGGTTTTACTTTTAAGTTTGTTGGAAATTTGTATTTTTTCCTGGGTGGCAGGAACTTTATTTTGCTTTGTGATGTCCAATTGCTGCCAATTTGAAGGATTCACTTTCAGATAATTTAAGTAGCCAATATGTTCTCTCTCGAGTTTGTGATAATTTGGTTTCAAAGATAAAGTAAAGCCCATATCTGGTCCTTGAGGCTGTATTTGGGGTTCTTCATTCTCAAGGTCAACATTGCTGAAGGGGTGTTCATCACTTACAAATGTATTTTTAGCCAACATGTAGCCGCTTGGTTTCAGAGCAAAACCATTTTTTTTATTAACTTTTGGCTTGGAAGCTATGGCTGAAGAGTTCTGGCTGATTGTTTTGGAATGTATACGATCATCAGTATATGTAGGTGAAATCTCAAAGCCACTGGTAGGAGGGTTTAGTTCACTTGTGTCATTGCTTGATCCCTGACCAAACGACAAGCTAGAAACAGTTGGTTCAGAGAACACGATTGGTTCATCCGCCCTATTGGTGTGAATGATTAAGCCATTCCCATTTTGAGAACCATAATTTCTCAATGTTCCAGAATCTAGACTTTCGTAGAGCACAGTGCGTAGTCCAGAGTCCTGAATATCATCAGGAATTGTAATACTTTGACTGTAGTTATGGACAGATATACTTTCCTTCAATATAGAGTTGGTATCCCATTCTTTCTGCTTAGACACTTCATTTGCTACAACAATATTTTGGGAAGGACCGTCTGCAGCAGAATGTAGTTGTAGATGAGTTTGAGCCTCTTTGTTAATATTTAGACTCTTAGAAAGCTCTTTTTTCATAGTTTCCCGGGCTGTCTGAAAAAAAGTATTCATATCACTCCCAGATATGAGGAAGGAGTTTTTCATAGATTCTACAAATTGTCGGAAATGTCTAATTGTTGGGAAAGTTACTTCATTTTGTGTATGCCTCTTCATTAAAACTCCATGGGGTTGTTGACCATAAGGTTGAGACGAAATAGTCCTATGTATGCCTGGCTCCTTTACATGGCCACGAGGGACTGGCATTCTCCTGGGAAAACCAACGTTTTTTAGGCTGTTGGCTTCTGCTCCATCACTTGTGTCATCAGAATCATGGTCAGAGTTTGATGATCCAGAATAATATCGAGTATCTTGAGCAGGCATAGCTACATTGTTGAGATGATAGCCAGCTACACTACTGAATCCTAATGAGAAGAAATAACAAATTCAGAGGAATCAGAGGAATTTCAAACCAAATTAACAGATATGTTTAAAGCCTTACCTTTCTGAGCAGGAAAACAAATCAAGCCCCACAATAACATACCACAAGGCCAAGAAAAACTGAGAAAAAAAAGGAGTAGCAGTTAGAGAGAAACCATACTTTTATCAGTATTTGTCAAACATACCTACATCTACTTACCCAAATTGGAGAGCCATGCTAAAGAGATTAACCACAGTGCCTCTGCACCGGTGATAATAACAAACAATATACTGGTACACTTATTGGGACTCAAATAATTTGCACTTTATGGATGTGTAATAATTAGGCCTATTTTACTTGATTTGTATGTATTTACATAATTCCAGTGAGGAAATCAGACTGTCTCTACCAATAGGCTAAAAAATGGGGAGATAAGAAATGCATTATACTTCAGTGTGAACCCACATTGGACCTGTTGAAATTAGCTGATTGTAAACAGCTGTGTGAGGTGTGAAGAAGTTTAATATAATTAATTTAAATATGGTAAAATGTAATATTTATAAATGAACGACAGAAACATGAATCAAATAAGTTACAACATATCCTCAACGTATATTCAATATAAAAACAATTACATTTACTGTTAAAAATGAAAGAAATTCTTATAATATTCAAATTTGCCAAATGTGTTTTCAGACTCCTTGTTTTTGGATCATGTCATGTTACTACAGTGTGTTACTCTATCCAATAGATTTCCTTCCACCCCCGGACTGTCTGTTGTACAGCTGCAGGGCCTTCTGCCCTAACTAGTAAATGCTATCTCAAGTGTTTCCTCAGTTAAATATTAGGCAATACTAATTTGACATGCTTTATCTATTTTGCCCCTAGACTATCTATGTATATGCTGTATGCCAACTGGTTGAGTTAACTGATATGCTGAATAAATGATGACCTTGTTGTGTTTGGTTTAGAAGATGGAAGAGGTTTGTTGCAAATAGGAAATGCGAGGCAACAGAGCTGATCCTGAAGCTGGAACATGAGAAGGAACTTCAGAGGGTAGCACTCAGAAAATGGGTGAATTGGCTTGCGTTGCGCAAAAGTGCACAAGCAGGTAGGTTTCCATGTCCCACACAAACACAGTGAACCAGTGTAGTAGTCTGTGTAGCATGCTTTGGACTTGGTTTGTAAAATAAATATGTTACAGAATACACATGTGTCCTGACCATAGACTGTATATATAAATGGACAAACTCTCCGTGACATCACCCATAGCTTTTCTCGAGCGTATTTGAACATCGCCATCATTGCAGTACCTCACTCTGCCTGTAATGCCCCTCTATGTCCCCCATTCATTATAATGGGATAAATCCATGGCTAATATATTTTTAACTGATGAGTTATAAATAAATTCACCCCCCAGTTGTACAGTTGTCATGAACCTAGCTATAGAGACCAAGCCCGTTTTTTGAACCAGGCTGTAAACATGTTTGTTTTTGCTGTAAAGTCTGACATTTTAACATTGTAGTCTATGGGGATTGACTCCCTTTTACAGCCAGCTTCACACGGCCATTCAATGAACTGCAGGGTTTGTCACTTCCGTGTTGTATTCACTTCTCAGCACCGGAGGTTCCTGCTTGGTCCTAATTAAAAGTCATGAATTGTTGCTTTTCATACTGGCCATCATAGGCCCAAGCCATTGGCAATGACTAATTTTGCCCTGCTCCCAGTTTGACTTGACTTGCCCTAACTGGAAGGATAGCTTGTTTGAATTTTAATTTAAGTCGTTACAAGACACTTTTGCTGTTATTTTAAACGTTCCCATTGTTACAACCTGGCTCAAGGGCTGTAAACCAAAATTGCTAACAGCTAAAACAAAGCAGGGCCGTCACACCATGCCCTTTCTTTGTCCGAAACTTGATCAGATAAGCAGAATTTATAATGAGTAATTGTCATTTTATTTGGTGTTTAACTTTGGATTTTAATCAAGTTTGAATATATTTGCACTGTAGCTTCCATTGAGAAACTTAGAAGTGTTTTAAATGCAGTCCGGTATAAACGTGCAATAGCTGCATGGCAGCTTGCTGTGATGGATTCAAGGAAGATAAAAGAGCACTTTGAGGTATGAATATCATTTAGCATATTGTAAACAATATTACAACCTTCATGAAACGTGCAACTGGTTTAGTGTGCATATCGTACTTTCTAGATGCTGGAGATGAACATATTCCACCAAGAACATCAGATTGGGGAAAGATGTGATGGGATTTCAGTGCTTCCCATGAAGCTTGCTCTAAAGGTGGAATATTCTCCCAAAATGTGTTTAAATCTCTTAGAATAACTAATAGTATATCTGTTGTTTCATGATTTCCCCTTGTTTATGTTGTTTTTAAAACACCTGCGTAGCTCTCACACAGTGTTAAACCTGCTCCAGTTAACATTCCATAATGACCTCACTCTAAATAAACTCTGTCCCTTTGAGGTCAGTTGATTAACGTCACTTGCAGCACAATATGGTCTATTACAGACCATTTCCCATTACCATGGTAAGGGCTGTGTTGATGGAGGGACCCTTTCTTTGTTTCAGTGCAGGTAGGGTGGAGCTTCATAGTCCATGAGAAAAGTCACCTAGGGTGTATCCCCCAACCCCCCCCCCCCCACACACACACACACACACACATACATTTTATTGTTTTATTTTAAATATTATTCATGAGTAGCTAATTGTTATTAAAAATAACTCCAGATACTCCAGTGCCTCCATAATTTGTGTGCTATGTAAACCCAGTGAAAGTGCCGTGGTGTACGATATTATTAGACCTGCTAGTGTTGTTTGTTCTAGCTGGCTTCCAATGTCTTGGCACAGCCTCGAGTCTCACATTGATTGTTCTGCTGTTTTTATCCAACACGTCTCTCACCATTTATGGTGAAAAACAGGGGCTCTTTATTATACACACATGGTCCAGATGTCAGTGCCATCTCCAGTGGGTGAAGTGTGGAACAATTGTGATATGGGTGTTTTCATTCCTATTTTTACACTGTTGATCAACATTTGGTGCTTTTAGATTTATGTCTTATAAGCCTAAAAGCACCAAGAGTTGTTTAACTTAGCAAATAACAGCTACTGGTTTTAAACAGGGCTGTTTTTTATTAAAGTAGAAAATATAGGCTGCATTATTGAACCCATATACAGTAAAATGAGTGCACAAACTATTATGACACTGACACCTTTCTCATTTTATGTTCTAACCACCTTTACCCTCACACAATATTTACATGGCTGTGATCACACCATATATTCCCACAGTTCTTAATTGATTGGATGTGGGTCCCAATCATCCCATCGGATTGCTTTTATCAAAGAGATATTCTGATGGATTACAATTCAATCAATAATAATAATAATACGTTTTATTTTTATAGAAACTTTCATATCATGAAATGCAGCTCCAATTGCTTTACAATAGCTATTTAAAAAGCATTAACACAATTATACAGCATCATATAGATAAAAGTATGGTTACGTATGTTTTTATTGAATTTCTGGACAGTCATAAGTGGCATGAGAAATTTAAATCAAAAGGTGGAAAAACTTCTGTAGCCTTTAGCAGCAACTGGAAAACCCCTTGAGACATAGAGCGGGGAAAAAGTCCAATCGGTTCCTAAACATGTCGTCTTGCCGTGTTGCTAAATATGTTACGTCATGTTTCCGTCAGATCTTTCAGAATCTAGAATTCAGAGACTGGCTCACGTGTGCCAAGGTGTGTTCTGCGTGGCAGTCGATCATCCAATCAGGTGCGCTGTGGAGTCGGGTATGTACCTTAAACCTATGCAGATCTATAGTACTGCTTGCATGCTATTTAACATATGATTCCATCTAGCATTAAATAGGAACAATAACGTTTTCCCAAATGTTTGGCTGAGACAGATCAATTTCTCTGCGGAGAGAGACTGGATCACAAACAGCAAGGTGATGCAAATTCTACAGAATTACTGTCTGCTGGCGCTTTATATAAATCTGCGTGGATGCACGTGTCTGACAGCACCAAGCTTATCATGCATCAGTGAGTATTCCGCATTCTGTTTATACATAATATTTCTTTAAATACACATTGGTGGGATGTGGATCAGTAGACTGTACAAATGCTGAAAAGTATTTTTGCAATACTTATTTTTATGAAAAACGCGCTGATAAAACAAAAGGAATATCAAAAGGTGATTCTCTCATCTGATACAGACTTAAACAGAATGCCGAGGACAAAACTACTGTAAGGGCCTGTCTTTGTAACATCACAGGCAAATAGTCAGTCAAGTCAAGATAGCCTGATGATTTCATATTTCTTGGGTCTCCTCAAGTGACTTGGCTCCAACTCTTCCTCCAGTCCCCCTTGCACTTCCATGGCCGTGTTCCAGAGCTCAGGGTCTGTCTGGCTTTGCGGCCGGTCCTTGGGGCACTCTCTGTTGTACGAGTTAACGTAGTCCTGTACGCTCTCGCCCACGTGGTCTAGAGGGGAGCGACACAGCAGGCCAGAATGCTTCACCCCCGGGTGCAGACGCAGCCAGTACACCATGTAGTGGATGCTGCGAAGAAGAACACGTTTTATTTGTTGAGTGCGTCTATGCTGTGGTGTTAAGCCAAACTGGACTGTCCAGGGGTGTGCGGCGATGCGGTGGAACCCACCTGTAGTCGCAGAGCCAGGGGTTGCCTCCAAGCTTCAGCTGAGACAGGAAGTAGAGATCTTCCAGAACCCCATACTGGATGAAATGGAGGCTGTTGTCAGACAGATCCAGCTCACGGAGGTGAAGTAGGCCTGCCAGGGAAGCTTGAACATGGAAGTGACAGAGGAGAACAACTTTTACACACGCCTTTGAATGTTCAGGCAGGACGACACACGACATTGTCCCGCCTACACATTCAAAAATACAGTAAAATAACCCATATTATACGAAATACAATGAGAGAGAGAGAGATGAAAAGGTGCTTGATTGTGAATGTGGCAGATACTGTATACAGTACAGTAAGCAGATCAGTGAATATGCATGCAGTGCACCTTTGTCTATGTGTTCCAGCTTGTTGTTGCTCAAGGTAAGTGTCCTTAGACTTCTGGCCTCCAGGAAATCTCTGCCCCTTAGGTGATGGATGGAATTATGTGACAGGTCAATGTGAACGATATTATCAGGGATTCCTGATGGAATTTCTGTCAGACCTGAAGAGAAAGGGGAAATTGCAGTACATACATACTCTCAGTTAGTTTTCCAGTAGGCTCATATTATATCCAGCTATGGTGAATCATTTAGTGTTTATCCAAAATATTGTCAGGAAATTGTGAAATTTCATTTGGCTTCAAATGGTCCAGGAAGCACAAAAATAATGTCTGCCAAACATCTGTGTTTTTGATGCTTTTTACTAAGTTTTTTCATGCCCTACTAGTTGTTCAGTCAGAATAGTTCAAATGTGTTAACTGACAAATTGTTGCCAGTTCAATTTGTGTCTAGCCCACATGTTGACATGAATTGAGCATGGATTAATTGTCTCGGTGAACATGGCTTTGGAGTCTTCTTGAGGCAAAATGCATGTGCAGACGACCCAGTGAGCTAGCTGTTGCGCAAGATACACACACGCCAAACCGCCACACTAAAACACTCCCTGAATTTATAAAATACCAAAGACCCACTGATTCACTCTTCCCTCTCAACCACACTGGAAACACTGAGAATCTCTGTGTTCACAACTCTTTGGTTGTTTGCCACTACAGCAACAAAGTGCTTGCAACAGTTATGTGTTCAAAGTGAGGTCAGGATCACTGAGTTGGTTTTAAGAAATTGCTATTTTTCTTTTTTGTATTCGTTTTCATTTCATTGTTATCCTGTAGAACAAAATAACACCAAAGTACATACAGTAGTAGCTAGCATAGTATTACAACTGTCGTTTCAAAATCACCTCTTTTACTGCAGTCTAAGTGGGGCTGTGGGAACAGGTAGGTGTGGCAGACAGTGGTGGCATCTGGCTTGATCTGGATTGGAATAGGTGGTAACATTTCTGAGTTGTCGGTTTGATTACCCTGCTGGTAACCTGTGGGGTCTGACTCCTGACACAGCAGGTCAGCATCCACCTGCTTCAACTTTCTGCCTTTCAGTCTGAGAGGCTCTGTACATCTGTAGAACAAACAGGATTATGTTGTGGAAATGTCGGGATATCCAAAGCTGGAAAAGGTCCAGAAAGTAACGCCACTAGAAAGCTTTTGGCTGCAACCATGTATTGTGATAGTTGATACCAATAAACAATGTTAATCCACTAGGTTGGGAAAGCTATTCAGCTAGTAGTATATGTGGCTATAGAGCAAGCACATGCTTAATAGATCTTACAGAATTACTTCTGGACCTGTTTTTATTCCCTTCAACCTCTGCGATAAATCTCACAATATGCCAAAAAAACCTTATGGAAAATATCTACAACAACAAAATATGAGGGAAACTATTTTATTTAGTTATCTGAAAATATGATTAACTTTGTACTTCTGTTGTGGAAATGCTTTAAAGTCCTTCACACTTCGGTCATACACACAGAATCAGTGTGTGTGCAGCAATTCACCTCGCATACTTTCCTAGATTCCGGTTGCTTGGAACCTGAAGGCTGCGTATGAGGTCTTCCAGCGGACAGAGACACTTCCAGGGGTTGTCATAGATGCGCAAGTGCTGCAGGTTGGGCATGGGGATGAGGGCCTCCTCGCCGAGCGTGCCCAAGCGGTTGTGCTGCAACAGCAGCGTGGTGAGTTGCGTCAGACCCTGGAAGGCACCTTCCTCCACCGTCGAGATGTGGTTCTGCTGCAGGTCCAGAGTCTTTAAACCTTCCAAACCGACGAAGGCGCCGTCGCGTAGGACTCTGATCTGGTTGTGGGCCAGCAAGAGGTGTCTGGCTTCCTTGGGCCAGCCTTTGGAGGAGTGGATGGACTTGAGGCGCTGGCTTTGACAGTCCACAATGACCTCCCCATTTTCAGTAGCAGACTCAGAGCAGCCAACTGCCGCAGGACTGGCTGAGCCTGACCGGCCGTGCCGGCCACTTCCTCTGACCCTTAAAACCACAAATAACACCCAGGTAAGTAGCTGTGGCATGCTCAACCTCTTCTTTGCATTAAATGTGGTTAAAATACAGATGGGTACGTCTGAATAAATGTTGCTTAATAGAGTTAGAGTCTGTGGATAAACCTTAACCTGAGAGTGCCGGATGGTTTTGTTGCACACAACCATCTGGTAAGCCGTCCATTGAATTGATTGGTCAGAAGCACTGTGGATCTGACTGAAGCGCAAAGATTTTGAGCACTGATTTTTGCGGCAAAGTCAAATTGAAGCTCGCAAGATCACGGTGGTCTCGTGACAAGGCTAGATTAATCTACCCATCTCTCTAATATTCATACGTTCATAAACACAAAATCTGGACAGTCACTGGACAGGCAGTATAGGCTAATGTGTGAGAAGTGAGCGATACCTTGATTCAGGCTAATTCAATCCCAACGTGAATACCTGTCTCGCTTGAGGCTATGCCGTGCCCCTCTAAGGCCGCGACCTCTGCCCTCTCTCTTCATCTCCACGGATGACGGCATCAGCAACAGGACAGACAGTGCCACGAGCAACGACCGGGTAACATGCATCCTGACGCCAGATAAGACGGTCCTTTCCTTGACGAGCGCTTCAGCCAAAGCAAAGGAATTAACTCTTCTGCAAGGAGGAGGATTGGAAACAGAAGCGGGAGGTCACAGACCAGCAGCAACTGCTGAAGAGAAACAGCTGCGTACCCTGTAGAGGGAGTTAGAAGCAACACATTACGTATAATGACATTAAAAAGAAAAATATGAGCTAAAGTTTGAGCCAAATTGTGTGAACTTTTATGTGGTTTTTGTTTCCTTTACTTTCCTTTAAATTACTTTCCCATGTGTCTTATATTAGGTCAATGCAGAAATCTGCAGGATATCAATCTATCTGAATGTACCAACGTCACTGTAAGTAACTTGACTGCATGTGTAGTAAGATTACCTTCAATCTGATGTTCATGTAGGACAAGGCCCATATCCCTTGTAGTGCTTTTTTTGCAATATAGAGATATTCCCTGTATAATACAATCCATATGCGGAACACAGCTAGGACCCTTTATCTGTATACAATATTATCAGTAAATCTTGTCAAAGGGTTTGGTTTACACAGCATGCATTTCATTTTGGATGTCAGGGTTTTTTTTTTTTAATTTTAAAGAAAGCTTTACATTGGTTAAGCTTTCTGGTTAAGCTTTTTGTGCAGTAATATATGTGGTAAACTCTAAAGGCTGCTGTTTGTAGTTTTCCTGTATGCTTCAAGAACAGACCGAATCTAACAACTGTATTTTGTGTTATAGGACATGGTGATACAGAAGATTGTTGAGGGATGCCCCAACCTATTCTACCTGAACCTCTCCTGCACCCTCGTGACCAACCGCACACTGTGGGAGCTGTCCAGGTAAACCTCTACACCTTGGGACTTGAGTTGTAGTCTCTGACCTGACCATCAACCTCCAGTGTCCTCTAGGTCAGTGGTTGTCACAACCCCCTGTAAGCTGAACTATAACCAATGACCACTTCTTTTAGTAGCGAAACATAAGGAAGATATATGTATGAACACTATCAATATGCACATTTTAAGATAATGTATAAAAGAATATTGGTAGAAAATAGTTTTTCAAATATTATTTTTCAATATTGTTTAGTTTGAGAATCACTGCACTACATATGATTTATGCTATTTCCTTTGACCCAGGCACATTCCCAGAATGTGCACCGTATTCTCTTCTTCAAAGCAGAACCCATTGCTCAATGGTACAGTATTTCATGTCAGAAATAGCTGCCTATGACTAAAAACAGTGATCCAGAGACGTGAGTGTGTACTGTATATCAGAAAACAAAATTGACATGTTTATTATGTTGTGCACCTACCATCTTACGGATTTGGGTCCTCAGAAAGCACGTCAAAAAAAGATTTATAATTACGCTGTTACATCACTGTTGAACGTATTCACATCCATCGAAAACAGTACGTTGAATGTGTTGATGTACGGAGGCTTCATTAAGATAAACAACAGTGCCTGAGCTTGAACACTCATTTGTCTTGAACGTTGCAGGCATTCTATAATGTACACCACGTTATCTCTCTCCTTCCCTCCCGTTTCAAACAGCATCTGTGTGAACCTACGACATCTGAGCCTGGCTTACTGCTCCGGCTTCACAGACGAAGGTTTACAATACCTGAGCACAGGAAAGGGCTGCCACAAACTCGTCCACCTCAATGTATCCGGCTGCACCCAGGTCAGCCAGCACGCTCTCCGCCGCCTCCTTAAAGCCCGTCGTCTCCACGCGGCTACGGCTGAAGTCAAGGAATGGCTTTCTTGTTCCACTGCACGCGCTTGGGGATAAATGTAGTCACTGCTCTCCACTTGGACGGGTCCCGTCTTGTATCTGGCAGCGCACAGACCAGGGAGAGAACATTATGATGTCTGAGAGAGGGAGAGATGGGGAGGAAGGGAGGGAGGGAGAGTAAAAAGAGGGGGTTGCTGCCTGAAGTAGGCTTTGGATTGCATGGAAACCTCTGGCCCACACTCCACACGTGCACCACCTTAACAGAACACCGCACAATGCTAGATGCTAGGGGAGGGGAAATGTTGTCAGCTAAATTGTTCAGATTCCAAGGTGAGAAAACAACTTGCTTGTCCACATTTCTTCATCCCCAGATGACAGTGGACGGGTTCAGATACATATCGGAAGGATGCCCTATGCTCAGAGACATCGTGATCGATAACATGCTCACCCTGTCCGATAAATGTGTTCGGGTAGGTGGGCTCACCGCTAACACATGGTTCCACTTCATATTTATTACGTAAATGCTCTGGAATGTTCTACATACCAAATTGCCATAGGATGCAAGGACAAGGACATTTTCAGAAGTATTATGCAACAGTTTGTAAACACATGGTTGAATGTTCTATTTGTTTTTCTGTCCTCAGGTTCTGGTTGCTAACTGTCGCTTTCTGTCCACCATCTCACTGTTGGATACACCGTATCTCTCCGACGTTGCCTTCAAAGCCATCGCTGAAGTGACCAAACTGAACACTTTTAGCACAGAGGGTTGAGTTAATGTTGAGAGAGAGAGAGACTAATGTATACTGTATATAAACCCCACAGTGCATAACATGTCCTATACAAATGGGTGTGCACGATAGGTAACAACTGCATAACAGATGCCAGCTGGAGCGCGTTGTGTCTTAGCTCGCCCGGCCTGCGTAGGCTCCATGCTGCAGATTGCCCCAGGATGACTGACGCCAGTCTGAGATCTGTGGCCAACCTAAATCAACTGCAATACCTGAACATCTCACACTGCTACAAGTGTGTATACTGTGTGTGTGTGAGTGTGTGTGTGGGGGGGGGGTGCATCGGTCCACAGTCACAGAATATGCAGTACCGATAGGCCAGTGGTTTTTCAAAAGCTGGGCAAGCTATGAAATAGTGCTTTTAAAACCAACATACATTTATCAGCAACCGAAAATTAAACTTAAATATTATTTTAAAATAAATATTATTTTTTTAATTATTTCATCAAGCTTGTCAAATCGCTCACCCCTATAGGATTTTACAACCGACTGGGGGGTGGGCATGGGTGAAAATCTTAATGACATGATATACTGTATCGATCACTCTTGTGTAGTGATAACAGTATTGTATTATGACAGGTATCATTGTATTTACATGCAATTTAAATGTGTTGTAATGTTTTCTAATATGTGACATCATTTGCTATTATTTTACTGCCTAACGTTTACTAATGACACTTGTAACTTACACAGGGGGGCAAAACTATGAGATGCACCACCAACATTTCAACATATTTTGCTTCATGTATGTGTATATGCTATATGATATGGGTCTACATGTCCTGTGTTTGTATATATCAGGGTAGGTGACTTGGGGATGCAGTACATTACCGAAGGCTCCTCAGCTAGTCGGTTGCGAGAGTTGATTGTGAGTCACTGCAACCGCATCACCGACATCTCTGTGATGAGGATCACTCAGAGGTGAACGTCTGCTTAATCTTAACACAGTCACTCTATGTTGTGCAGTTACGCTGTAGGGGAGGACGGGGTAAGACGAGCCACTTTTTACATTGTGATAATTGTACTGCAAAATAAAAGTGCATTTGTTTTAAATAATAGTTGCTACATATACCTCAGGCTGCAGTGCACCTATGGAAATTAAAACGCGTTATCCAATTATTCTGGTTTTAGAACAATGACTAATCAAAAAAGGTTTGTTGAATGGCACAATTTACCTCAAGGTAGGGGTAAGACGAGCATAAAATGATCTTAAAATTATACAAAACTAACGTTTTTTCGTATAATCTTGATTCATTCATTTAGAAATTTGACAAAGGCAAAAACATACTTTTAGATAAAACTATTTGTGTTCTGTTTGTCCACATTTTAACCGTACAGTTATATTTCAACTGATATGTTTGTGTTACATGCATGAAGAATGTAGGCCATGTGTAATTGTTGGATATACTGTTATGAGGCTACAGCCTGTTTGTGTGTGGCTTAAACTTAACATCAATCAACACTTGATAGTAGGTATTACATCAACACTGTATAACATATAAAATTAACATGAACTTAACGGTAACACAGTGTGTGTTTGTGTGTACTGTATGTTTATATCTTTATGTATGCTGAATATAACTAAATAATACTAAAATACACAGGTTACTCTTTAACTATGCAGTCTATAAACCTTTAGGGTAAATTGAGCCACTGGCTCAACTTGCCCCAACATCACTGGCTCATTTTACACCACAGTCTCCATTTTGAATAAACTGCTTCATACAGGGGTTCAGATACATCAACAATTGTGCAAAATTCATTACCTTAATCATTACACTGATTTGAAATAACATGTAATTTGAAACATTATTAATTCACTTGGCATGACAATTAATTTATTATGCTCTGGTTTGCATACCACTCGCTCCATGTGATTGAGTCTAAGACAGGTTGACCAATGTGAACTATACTTCCATAATATGCGGTCACACAATAAAACTTGTTTATGGTTACCTAGATATAGTGGATGGCTCGACTTACCTCCTTCTCCCCTATGTGTGTGTGCCGTCCACTTCTAGGCTAACCAAACTGAACCACCTGAATCTGAGTTATTGTGAAAGCCTAACTGACTGTAGTCTTGAGTGGCTCAAACGCAGCTCCATCTCATCTCTGGTCATCAGTGGATGCAACATTCAGGATCAGGTACGGTGTATGTGGGGGGGAATCCCCTGTGCAATTCTCGACTGAAGGTAATGTCCGATAGCAGCGGTTATTTAGCAGTAACCCCCCTCGTGGGAAATATCCTGCAAATCACCATTTGTATTTTTAGGGATTGGGTGCGCTAGGGGAAAGCCGCTTAAGGAAGTTGGCTCTCACAGACTGTGTCCATATCACTGACATTGGCTTTGAGGTATAACTTCACTTTATATTCCTCTACTTTGTTGTGACTACCAACACTTTTGACACAATCACATAACTTGACATAGCTCGCGACCTCTTCTCTTTTTTGAGTGTAGACGTTCTGCAAACAGGCGAGATATCTGGAGCACCTTGATGTGTCTTGCTGTGTAGAACTAAGTGACAACGCCATTAAAGCCCTGGCCTTACACTGTGGAGGTCTGGTCACACTGCGAATGTCAGACTGTACCAAGGTGGTTAAACAAACATGCAGAGTCTAGGAAAGTGACCTCCCCCTATTCACACAATGCCACCTTAACCTCTCTCTCTCTCTCTCTCTCTCTCTCTGGAACAGGTGACAGATAAGTCCATCCATTACCTGACAGTTGGCACTCCCCACTTACGACAGCTAGATGTGAGTGGCTGTGTGCTCCTGACAGAGCAGAGCGTCGGCTACTTGGAAAGGATTTGTCCTCCCCTCAGCTCCATTACAATGACCCACTGCCTTGGTATCTCCAAGTAAGATGTACATGATGCAGCATACAAGCTATGAACCACTTAGCCAGGATATTCATGACTTGAAACAATGGGAACATTAAAAAGACACGCTCTTAAATTATAGCCTGAAATGTCCCTTATGGCTAATTCATGAGCGTATGGTGCTCAACTCCAGTCCTCCCCTTTCACGGCAGTGAGCTAGGCTAGAAATGTGTGGATCAAGGAGTATGCCTTAAATGACTACCAGGTGTGTGTGTGTGTGTGTGTGTGTGTGTGTGTGTGTGTGTGTGTGTGTGTGTGTGTGTGTGTGAGTGAGAGCGAGAGAGAGAGAGTGAGAGATA
>JAODLL010004782.1:0-10919 GCA_026546735.1 Forbesichthys agassizii | reverse complement strand
CTGCTACAGACATCAGTGGATGTATTAGGGTAGGTACACAAACACACACCATGCCACACATTTGTCTTCTTCTTTTGATTTTGGGATTACCAAGTGCGTTCGCAGCTCATTGCTGCCTCTCATAGTCCATTGACGGCACTATTTTCAGATCGGAGTATAGTTATAGGTATGTTTTTCCGAGTCGACGGTATATTTACTAAATCGACGTATTAAGTAACCGTTTACGTCGGTTACGTCGACTAATCGTCCCAGCACTAGTGACAACGCTAACAGCCAATTAACATATACAACACCACTTTGTGATAGTGTTGTCAAGATTACAGGGGTCTATGTATCAGATGTTCAGCACAGAGAGGCTTACGTGAAATAGTGCTAATAAAAGGAAGAGGCCGAGACTAGTTTCAACTCCGAAGGGAAAACAATCGGAAAACAAATCGGGGAATATCACTTTAACCCTCGCACTGTCCTAAGGCATTTTAGCAGACTAGCAGCAGAGGGAGCAAACCGCGGAATGTCATATGTCCGTGTTGTGGTTGCTGCCCTCTACTGGCAAGTGCACCGGGTCATTTTGACACATAGGACAGCGCGAGGGTTAAGAGACGTGAAAATATTAGCATTACCGCAACTTCGCTTGTATGCCAAGTCACCACTTTTTGTTAAAGGCCTATCACGTAAACAGAAGTCCCTTAAGTCACCTCAGGTGACTCTGGTATCTAAAGCCATTCATCTCTTGTCTCTGCCAAGGACACTCTTTTGTTCCTGGAAATGCAACATAGACTCCAAAACCTTCTGAGAGAGGACTGGAAAAAGGGCTTTCGTTAAATGCAACAAGAAGACTTAATTCATTAGCTGGCACACTAATGAGGTGAGCTCACACATGACGTTGTAGCAGTCCTCATAGTGCTCCACTTGGTAGTAAGCGGCCAGGGAGAGCAAGTACTCCTGCTCGGAGCTTTCCCCAGGGAAGAGGCCCAGACTGGCAGCCCACAGACCCACACTGTCAGCCAAATCCTGCTGGTTCCCTCTGGGGCTGCCTGCCTTGGGAGCTGAACAAGAGAAATGCTGTGTGAATGAATATTCGCTCAAGAAAAAAAAAGAAGAATAAAACACAATCTCACCATCTGAACAAACACGGTCTCAACAAATCAATAGCTTCATTTTCCACGTTCAATACTAAATATCAGTCCCTGGAAATAGCTGCACAACTTTGACAGTGAGGTGGAGGGATAAAAGTTTGCCGACTGTGGTGATAAAACGTGAAAGAAATCATTAAAAGTCTATGCTTTCATTTCATCTCCGCTACATGCCAAAGCATGGCTGTACTCGCTAAAGAAAACCAATACAAAAGCACATGAGTAGAACTCCTTAATGACAATGATAATAATACCTTGATTATCCTGGTTGTCCTGTAGTCTGGGCTTGTCTCCACTGCCCTTGACCACGCACCCACCCGCCAGAGTGGAGTCTGAGGAGTGGCCATACACGCTGCCCGGTATTGAAGACTGTACAGGCCCCGCCCCCGTGACCACGCACCCACCCCCCAGCGTAGAGTCTGAGGAGTGGCCATACACGCTGCCGGGTATTGAAGACTGTACAGGCCCCGCCCCCGAGACCACGCACCCACCCTCCAGCGTAGAGTCTGAGGAGTGGCCATACACGCTGCCAGGTATTGAAGACTGTACAGGCCCCGCCCCCGAGACCACGCACCCACCCCCCAGCGTAGAGTCTGAGGAGTGGCCATACTCGCTGCCCGGTATTGGAGATTGTACAGGCCCCGCCCCCGTGACCACACACCCACCCCCCAGCGTAGAGTCTGAAGAGTGGCCGTACTCGCTGCCTGGCAAAGGGGCAAACATTGACTCCGCCCCGGCCACTACACACCCCCCTCCTAAGGTAGAATCAGAGGAGTGTCCGTGGACACTGCCAGGCAGGGGGGCCGAGGGGGGCTGGGCCCCGGACACCACGCAGCCCGCCTGGAGGACGCAGTCCGAGGCATGGCCGTGTTCGCTCCAGCACAGCGACGCCAGCTCCGCGTCTGACTGGAACCCCCCCACTTTGAGGTTAGCCTCGGAGAAGTGTCCGTGAGCGCTGGTGTGGTCGGCCAACTCAGAAACATAACCTCCGACCTTTATGCGGGAGTCGGACGGGTGAGCACGGACATCGGGGGCGTCAACCAGTGAAACCAGCTCCCCCACCTTCACATCAGGCTGTTGGCCGGGAGCTCCTGGTGGGGGCACCTCCCCTACCACAGTGCCTCCTGTTACCATGTCAACAGGATTAGTCCCGTCTTGGTTTAGCCTGTGTTCTGGCTCAAGTGCAGCCTCTACAGCCTTTGGTTCCTCTGTGCTGGTCTGTTGACCCTGGTTTAGCCTGTGTTCTGGCTCAAGTGCAGCCTCTACAGCCTCTGGTTCCTCTGTGCTGATCTTTGCGTTGCTCCCATCCTGAAGCTGCAGGGAAGAGTGCGATGGGTGTCCGTGAGAGCTAGCTTTGGGAGCATGTAGCGTGACCTCTGGGGTGTACTGACCCAGGGGGAAGCTGGACTGGGAGACGTGGGAGGAAGGCCTGGCTGTGGGGAGGGTCTCCTGCACCTGAGGCACATCGTGGGGAGTGTGAGAGAGGGAAGGGGGGTGCGGAGGGATGTCCGGAATGACTGCAGGCCCCCACTGAGGTCTTGGCTGAGCCGTGGCCGTCATGTCCTCCAGCGGGCTAAAGGGGGCGCTGAAGTCATAATCCACCGACTGAAGGTTAAGGGGTGCCTCGGGAAGATGGCAGCCGATTTCCTGCAGGGCCCCATCCACCTGCTTGCTGTCCGGAGGTTTTGGCGGCTTTGGGAGAAAGTCGTTAATGTCGATGTCTTCTGAGATGAGTGGCGGCTCCTCTGCGGTGGGAACAGCATCGACAGTGTCTCCAGATGGTTTAGCATTGTGCTTCTCTGACGGACCATCAGATGGACCAAGGTTGCAGGGTTCCTATCATTAGAGGTTAATTTGTAGTTAATGTAAATATCTGAGGAACAGAAGATAATATCAAAGTTTAGGAACACATTCAATCCTGCCTGTGTTTGCTTCATCATCAGGTTTTCTGGTTGTTGTGACTTCCAAGGAGGCCTCTCATGACGTATGAGAGATTCTTCCCGCATTTCCTGGAGATTGAAAAAAAAAGGAAAAAAGGCTGAACATTTTCACAAATTCCTCTAAATATTGTCTTTTTTTAGTTGAGTCTTTTTAGAAACTGCCACTAACTTTCATCTGCTGTTTATCCTGCATTAGAAACTGAACACGAGCTTCGTCAAGCCTCATTCGCTGAACCTTCCACATGGCCCGCCTCTCTCTGCGAGCTGCCTCCTCTGATAGGTGGCTGTACTTAGCAATCAGCTCCATCCTGCAAATGGATGGTAGATTTCAAACACCGCGGTCAAAATTATTATGCAAATTGGAATAAAGTGTCATAAACATTAAATATTTAGTTTTTCAATTAAACTCATGGATGGTATTGTGTCTCCGGGCTCTTTGGATCACTGAAATCAATCTCAGACACCTGTGATAATTAGTTGGCCACGTGAGCCCAATTAAAGGAAAATGCTTAAGGTTTCAACAATATGGGAAAGAAAAAGAATCTCTCTGCTACGGAAAAGTGGAAAAGTGCAATGCCTTGGACAAGGTATGAAAACATTAGATATTTCACGAAAACTTAAGCGTGATCATCGTACTGTAAAGATATTTGTGGTTGACAGACGGGTTTGTGCAGATAAAGGCATAACGAGCAAGGATATTGACAAATCCATCTGAATAAGAGAGCAGCTGCTAAACTGCCAATACAAAGCAGCAAACAAGTATTTGAAGCTGCTGGTGCCTCTGGAGTCCCGCGAACCTCAGTGTAGGATTCTCCAGAGGCAGTTGTACATAAACCTAGTATTCGGCTACCGCTAACCAATGCTCCCAAGCAGGAACGGTTGCAGTGGGCCCAGAAATACAGTCTTGTTTACTGATGAGTGCCGTGCAACCCTGGATGGTCCAGATAGATGGAGTAGTGGATGGTTGGTGGATGGCCACCATGTCCCAATAAGGCTGCGACTTCAGCAATAGAGTGACAAAGTCATGTTTTGGGCCGGAATCATGGGGAGATAGCTGGGAAGGCCCCTTTAGGGTCCCTGAAGGTGTGCAAATAACCTCTGCAAAGTATATATAGTTTCTGACTGACCACCTTCTTTCATGGTACAAAAAGAAGAACCATACCTTCCATAAACAAATCATCTTCATGCATGACAATGCACCATCTCATGCTGCAAAGTATACCTGTGTGTCATTGGCTTCTATGGGCATAAAAGGAGAGAAACTCATGGTGTGGCCCCTATTCTCCCCTGACCTCAACCCTACTGAGAACCTTTGGAGCATCCTCAAGCCAATGATCTATGAGGGTGGGAGGCAGTTTGTATCAACAGCTCTAGGAGGCTATTCTGACATCCTGCAAAGAAGGGGTTCTATGTTAACATGTAACTTGCCCTGTTAAGATAGCTTTTGATTTCAGTAAATATGACCTAATGCTGCAAGTTCAACAAATGATCATTTTCAGTTCTTTACAACCTATAAAATGTATAGCAACTCTGTTGGAACTGCATTTTGAGTTTTTTATTTTTTAAAGAAATACTGTTTTCATTGGGTGGTTTGTTCAATAAAATTTGACTTATACCCTAACGGTTGATTACTTAAATTATACTGACTGTCATTTGCATTGACTATTTGGATAAATCAGTGTAAAATATAATTTGCAGAATAATTTGGATTGCGTGTATTGGCTGTACAAACAGGCAGGGACTTGGCACATTGTTAAAGGAGACTGACAAGATGCATGTCAAACAAACATCAGTCTCAGCATAAACAATTATTGAATAATAATCAGAATATAATATTAACTTTTTCTGACTACTTGGTCTAATAATAATAAATACAAATAAACTATAGTAATGTGCGTTTGAGAGGGGGCTGTGCTTGCAGGGGTTTGGTAGTCTTTGGCATGCAGAAGTGTTGGTCTTTGGAATGCAGGGCCGTGTGATGGTGGTCCAAAAGCCAGACCTGGCTCTGTGCTCCAGCTGCTCCTCCAGGGCCTGTAATCTCTTCTCCCTTTCCCTCAGCTCCCTGGCATAGCTGAAGTCATCCTCCTGCTCCTTGTTCCTGGCAGTGCTCCGCCACTAGTGACAGGAATACATTTGCCTTAATACTGTGGCTCTCATAGTGGACCCTCTGGACGCATTTTAAACATGCTGGATGTATTGTCAAGCAGAATCCAACAACGATCGCTAATCCCTCGACTCCATCTTCAGCAACATAATAATATCATCAACAGTATTACAGGATGGGTTTAAAATCCACCACTGACTTTGAAAAACATACTTCCAACAGGTGTACAAAGCTGATCGCCTGCGCTCTACCGGTACAAAGTATTCTCAAGTTAATCCAGTTTGTAGAATTGATGTGTTGTTAATGTTACTTTTAAGATACATTTGCGATACTTGAAACTAGAAGATCAACCTTAAAATATACTAGTAGGGTTCTAGGATTAGCTTACTCACCTCCTGCTCCTGCTCCAAGTGCTGCTTCAGCTCCTCAAAGCGCTCCCTCTTTTTGGCCTCCTCGGCCAGACGCTGTGACACCTGGTGCCCTGCAGGGGGCGAGAGAGCGATCAGCAGGCCGCACACCCTCTCTCTCACACGCACACACTCGAGTGGGGCCGCCACCATCTGCCTCACAGAAACACACACATTCATATGCATGGACCCACACAGGGCATTAGGCCAGAGATCTCCGCCCGCCTCTTGCCATGCATCTTTTGAAGTAATAAAACGGTGCGAGGAGTTAGCTAAACTATGCGCGCGATGATTTGATTCCGCTGCCCGCAGGTCTGGAAGGCGTTCAAAGCCTTCCTCGCACACAATTATACCCCTGGCATCTCTCATCTCCGTGCATGCTGCCCCCCCACGCCCACATTTCTCACTCACTCATCTGTCTCTCACTCTCATCTCTCTCTGCTGTTTTCCTCTCTGAAGTGAGGCTCTGCGAGAGAGAGAGAGAGGTGGAGTGAAGGCTCTCAGAGCTGAGAGACAACCAGCTACAACAGGTTAGAATCAGATCTGTGTCTGCCTGCTGTTCAAAGCTATAATCAGTGGGCCGGCGAGCAGGCTCGTACGGCGGCGCAGGTGACCGTGCGTGCTCGCTCTGTGTGTGTGTGAGAAGCGTTCGTGCGCACGTGTGAGTGCATTACTCACCACGGATGCTCTCCAGTGTTTTAGCAGCTGACACTTTGACCTGGCTGATCAGCTCCTGGCGTGCCTGTTCTGCACGCAAGACCTGGAATAAAAAAATAAATGAGCAGCATCAGTTACAAGTATATATCTGCTTATCTCTCCTTGTTTACATTCTGGGCCAGCTGACTAACACTCCTGCACAACATGGACTGACTCACAAGCCATTGGCAGGCCTTGAATGTGTATTGGAAGCTCCATTTCTGTTATAAAAACACAGAATCAATTGTGTAATGTTGTTTAATCACAATGTCAATATGTTCTTGCTCATGTCTGAACTAAAAATATGTACATTTTTGTTAATTGGGGTAACAATGGTTTTGCCTACTCCAAACTCACAGAAGCCTCTGCATTTAAAACGTTTATATAATCTGGTGTGACATTTCTGGGGATAACAAATAAAGGAGCCTCAAATAACAAGAAGAGGAAATGACTGAATGCAATTTTTTTCCACTCACCGTTAAGTAACCTGAATAGTGACTTTCTAGCTTCAAGACAAACCGTTGCCGTTTACCTGCTCCTCCCTGCTGATGGCACTGTGCTTAGCAATTCTCTCCACGCGCGCCCGGTAAACAACGCAGTCTCTCTCGACCTGCTCCACCTCGGGCAGGGAGAAAGTGACGGCGATGCGAGGTACGGGTAGCTCAGACCAACAGATGTAGTGCTGTGGAGATATGGTTAGCTTAGCTTAGCACGTTAGCTTGGAATACATTCAACACACAGCATCCAGACAGACTGAAAATAAGCACAGACGTAATTATTGTTTTAAACATGAAACATTTTACATGTCGCAATGCTAACCTGAGGGCAGCAGATCTTGAGAAGGTTTATGGTCTTGCCACAGACGTACACGTCTTTGGCAATGTGTCTCAAGAAGACTGGAACACTGTCCTCCACCTCCTTAGAAATCAGGGTGTAGCCCTGAACCCAGAAACTCTTGTCTGCAGAGACAAAGCCGTGGACATTAAGATAAGCAACAGTCCCAATAAAACCCAATGAAAACATACAACGCAAACATACTACTGAGGCGACAGGAGCAACAAATGGCACAAAAACGTTGCGATGCGCATTGCCCAAGTTAACACTTTAGCGCTAGGCTTAGTGATCCTCAGCAAAGACCACAGAAGGACATAAATGCAGAGGCTTCCAGAGCTCTCTGCAACAAGCCTGCGGCTTGCCAAGAAAGCTTAGCCACTGATTGCTAGCCTGGCTCACAGACTTGGAGGAGAACAATGACATTTGTGTGTCCTCCAAATGCAAGGGAGAGGAGCGCGTTGGTTCACTGCAGGAACTGATGAGGTGTAGCCAGCAGCAAATGAACCTCTAAGCCAGACAAAGCAGAGGTGACACGCTGACCTTGACACGGGTGGCGGTAGGTGATGTACCAGATACTGTGTATAATGTAACTGTTCATGTTTACAAAGGGCTGTCGTTGACATATACACATATCAATGCCGTACATTGTGTGGATTTCTTAACAAAAGCTCAGAGCTTCCAAAAAAAAAAGATTTGTATGTGATAACAGAGCCTGGAGTTTAGATTTATATTCACAGCACGGAATCTAAGACCCATTGAGATAGTACACATAATAGTAAGCTTTTGTATAACACAAGTTGTTTTATATTAACATCCTAAAGATACAATTATAGCTTGGAAAACAAGCGGTATTGCACAAAAGAATCATACGATTCATTTAACATCATTAATTTAAGCTTGTAAAAATCATTCATAGCCAAAAAGCTAATTAATCATTTTGGTTTCACCCACTGCGGAGATTAGCAAAACAAATAAATAAACAAAGTCAATTAAAACTAAAATCGATTTTCTGACAGCATAACTGAAATACATTGTAGCCAACGAAAGGTTAGAATTCTTTCTTACATTCAATTATTTCATTTGGCAGAATTTTATCATTATCTAAACTTGGTTGAACGTCATAAAAATCTCTATTATATCAGCTAATATCTTAACTAGAACAATCACAAAACACTGTGGAAGAGTACAGTATAAAAGATGTACTCACCGCGAATGCTGAGGTATTCCTCATTGACCTGGATCATGAATTCTCCATATGAGTCTCTAAACAGGCCGCTGTACACCCAGTCAGACACAAACCTAGAGGGGGCACACAGAAACGCGTAGATCAAAACGGAAAGAAGAATGGAGTACATCCATGTCTGAGATTACAATGTCTGCCATATTGGACAGACTAACTTTTCACGGAAAGAAGAATGGAGTACATCCATGTCTGAGATTACAATGTCTGCCATATTGGACAGACTAACTTTTCTACCAAATCACACAAATGCCAAATAAATGGCATAAATTAGGTGAGTGAGTCCCTTTACACATCACAACTTAGTAAAAGTCAGTACTGACCGTGTGTAAGGCTCACAGCTGCTCTTGAGCAGGGACAACAGCACTGGGTAGTTCTCATTGCTGCAGTTGCTCTGAGCTTCATTATACAGGTACGACAGTAGTTTCACACCCTGGGGGGAGCCACATAAACGCAGAGCTGACACTTAATCTGGTCCTGGTGATTGCGAGATCACAGTGTGCAGATAGGAGTACTCACCACAGGAAAGGTAGCCTTCCCTACACCCTGGGGCCCATCTACACAGCACAACTCAGACAGGTATCTTAGAGCAAACAGACATTATTGAATATGATGAGCATTACAACAAGTCTAAGACTAATGAATCTGTGCTACACATTTTTTTTAAATGTCCATTTCTAGTCTGTAATCACCTATGATGTCCCTCGCTATATATAATGATCACAACGAAACACAAATATAGCAGGATACAGTGCATTAGATGTATTTGAGATACTTTGAATCAGACGTAAACGACAATGCAGCCACAATTGAATTTGGCCCCATTTACTTCCATTATAACGGGGGGGGGGGGAGGAGAGGAGGGAATACATTTAATTTAAAAAAATTTTTTTTAAATCACATTAAGATCACATCTACAGGATGCATACAATACAAATTACAATAACTGACATAATCACTGACTGCCATCAACTAAAAACAACATTGGAATATATATAAACTATTCTGAAGTGTCCCTGTTTGTCTAAAAAGGTCAATTAGGGACACAGCAGTTTGATATTAATGTATTTCACCTTTCAAAACATAATTGATGGGTAGAATGTACATAATTCAATTGTAATTAATCAGCAACTTAAAGTAAATTGGCAGAGCAATACATTAATTTGACATCTGTGGCGAAGCGTGCGCGCGGGTACACACACACAAAATGGAAAATGTCTGATTGGGGAGGGTGTGGGCTCACCTAAGCTGTCGGCCCACTTTGCGGAAGAGGAAGCCAATGGTCAACAGACTGAGGGCGGGGGGTGCACTGAGAACGCAGGCCCTGTAGTAATGCAGGTACTTTCGCAGCCCACCAGTAAAAGCCTTTATGGAAGAGAGGCAGTTCATTTACCCACGCTAACGAAATGAGAGAGCAGATGGAAACACTGCCACTAAACAACCACAGCCATACCTGGAAGACTAAGCCCCTCTTGTTAGCACTCGGCAGAGAAAAGCGGCTGAGCCTTAAGTAATGGGTGCCGTATTGGGCCAGCTCCCCCAGGAGCCGAGACACACTCTCCGGGGAAGCTCCGGACACACACACGCCGGGCCTGACGTCAAACTGTACACACTGGGGAGAAAGCACACACAGGCAGGACGTGTCTGAATTTAGTTAGAAGGCATGACAGAGCCAAGACACATTAAGTAATGGAAAAACTAAGAGTCGCTATAGAAGAAAAGGGAACTACATATATCAGCACTGATATCATTTGATTTGCTAGTTAGCATTTAACAATGTTGGTTTCAGTTGGTAAATTAGTTTAGCTTTGGCCAAAACAAGCGTGTTTGCAATTTCTTGCTGTGCTTTGGAGAGCTTTCACACATGAGCAGATCCTCCCGTGTCAAGTTTGTCACTGTACTTCACCGCTCCATTTTTATCATGTGAATTGTGTTACGCACAAAACGATACTTAGTATCGTATCGTGGCTCACACACTTTTCATAGTCTGTCAGCTATTAAGATCAACACTATGGACTCTACAGTACCTGGTTGAGAGGGAACGTGGTAGAAGCCACTCCAATGAGAACATTTAGGAGGTCAGTGACCAGCTGGGTCTGGGAATCAATGGGCAGGACGGGAGAGGAGGTATCAGTGGTCACCACCCTAATTTCCCCCTCCCACAAACGGTAGAGCTGATCGAAGGCCTCTCTGCCTCCCTCTGTTAGGAAGGGGGACTCCCGTTTACCTGGTGGACTGAGAGATTGATAAGGAGCACGTGTTACAGGAAGCTCTTTATGCAACAACTACCTGTGTGATTGGTAGGGTGTTAAATGTATGTAAATATATGTTAAAATGCAGATTAAATTAAAAATCAATGGACTATATGTGTGTTTTTAATACCAGGGAGAAGTTGTGTTTTGAACTGGGTAATCGATGCATCACACAGTTTCTGGTCTGTCACATCCGCAAAATGCAAATAATGTATGCGAGTGCAAGTTCCTGAACATAGCATCATTCTTAGTCTATTAAACCATACATATACACACACAAACACACACACACATACATACATATACACACACA
>JAODLL010004781.1:0-10920 GCA_026546735.1 Forbesichthys agassizii | reverse complement strand
ACATTTTATGACCAATTCATGCAAAACTCCACGTAATCCCAAGGGGTTCACATACTTTTTCTTGCAACTGTATGTAAATGTTTGCAGCATTAACATGAGTTTTTGTCTAATTAGAAATCGCAATATATTGCCTTGCTTACAGTATCGCAATATATCTCATCGTGGCCAATACACAGCCCTAGTGTGCTTAGCCATTTGTCCAGGGAAATATATTTTTCTGATCAAACACTGCCTCCTTTTTTTAAAAGTGATGTGTTTGTTCCTCTGGCTTGGGTCCCAGGTGAAAAGCAAAGCGACTCATCGTGGAGCACATGCCGCTTACTGTCCCGCGCCTCCTCCTCCTCTGCTGCTGCCTCCTCCTCCTCCAAGCCCATGGCGTCTCGCAGGGAGCTGGACACTAGGCCGGAGGCTGGCCTCTCTGCTCTGGGCGAGAGCAGGCTTAGGAACTCTGGCTTAACTTCATGTAAGAATTGTGTGCAGCACATTATTGATATTGCCGTGCTGTGCTGGCTAAAGACGGAGTTCTTTTCATTCTCCAGAACGCTCGCTAACTGAGCTCAGATAAAAGTAAATCCCTTGGAGAAGCTCCTTCCCACACACATTGAAACTCATTGCGAAGCCAATAACGAGCGGCCTCCATCCACCTCACAGGCACATTTTTGAGTGGTCTTTTATTGTGGCCATCCTAAGGCACACCTGTGCAATACTCATGCTGTCTGATCTGCATCTTGGTGTGCCACACCTGAGAAAGTATTACATGTTTGAGTTCAGCTCACGACGAATGTGGGCAAAAACAAAAGCGTTAATAATTTTGTTCAGTGTATTTAGGGAATATAGGCTACACTGGTTCGTCTTTTGCTTTCAGGAAGACTGGGTGCATTCACAGCGCATTGCTGCCTGTCATAGTTCATTAACGGGACTGTTTTCTCAGATCGGAAAATACAGTTTCTAGGTATATTGCCAAGTCAACGGGACCTTTAGCAGATCGGTGTATTTGTGTAGCTGGTTACTAATCGACTAATCGACCAGCACTAGCTGACTATTACCTTTTAACAGCGACCACGTTGACCCTCCTCTCCACAGACCAGGCAGATCGAGTGACCTCCACCTATGCACAGGGAGCGCGGCCCAAAGACAGCCTCTACTCCTCCTACTCTCCCGCTGCCAGGGATCGCCACCTCTCCTCCTCCTCCTGCTCCCCTTCTTACGTGTCTCCGTCAGCGGGCCGCCAGTTCAGCGCCAGGACGTCCTCCTGCTCCGCCAGCGTGGCGCGGACCAGAGACCCCCAACCCCCTCCCTCCTCTTCCTCCTCAACCCCCTCCTCCTGGTACAGCCGCGCCCGGGTCAGAGCGGAGACCAGCGTCCCCCCCTCCCCTCCCGTCCCGGCCCCCCCACCGCCGGCCGACGGCCTCAGCTCCACCCGCCGCCTCCTGTCCCGCCTGTTCTCCCGCCGGTCCAGCCAGGACTCCTCCAGCTCCTCTTCCTCCTCCAGCTCCAGCTCCTCCTCGAGCGCTCCCTCCCTGGACTCGGCCGACGACGGCTGTGAGGTGCCGGCGCCGGCGGCTGGGCGGTGTGACGGCAGGGGCTCCCAGCAGGAGAGCCAGGCCTTCTCCCTGCTCCGCCGCCGCAGGCCCGAGCTCTCCCCCATCCAGGAGACGTGGAGTCGGGCCCCGGGCGTCTGGAGGGGCCGCGGCGCCCCAAACGCCGCTGCCGGAGGAGGCAGCTCCTCTTCCTCCTCATCTTCCTGGTTGTCCTCGTCCCTGCGGAACCACTGCCCCCCAATATTCTCCCGCCAGCGCTGGGAGGGACGGGACGAGAGTGCCCCGCCCTCCACCGCCCCTCCGGAGGAGTTCGGCTTCCTCCAGCGGTCCATGCGGCGGGGTGACGGCCCCCAGAATGACACTGAGGAGGATGAGGAGGATGAGGAGGAGGAGGCGGTGGGGGTAGGGTTGATCCCTGGCGGTCCCAGGAGCAGTGTTACGTGCTTACGACCGCTGCAAGGCGCCGGGGCCAACGCGCTCCCCAGACTGACTGTTTATGACAACGGAGTAGTCTCTGTGGATGCTAACAATGCTGAGAGCCAATCAGAGGGTCTGGAGAAGGAGAAGCCTCTCCCTTCCCGGGATCCTGAGAGGCTACGCAAGATCCAGGAGAGGTTTGAAGAGTGTTGTTTTTTTTTTTGTGTTTTTTTTTTTCTTTTCCTCACGCAAAGCACATACACACTTGCTGTTATGTTGTTCTGTGACAACCTAAAAATGTGGACAGCCCATAATGTTGGCAACGTCCTTTTTGTTATTTGAGTTATGAAGCATCTTTTGGGGGAAACTGAAGTTGCCTTTTATTAAAATAAAAAATGTTATTGCAGCCTCCTGCTCGAAGAGTCAGATGAGGAGGAAGGAGACCTGTGTCGAATCTGCCAGATGGGGGAGGATTCTGAATCCAATCCCCTAATTGAGCCGTGCTGCTGTACAGGCAGTTTGCAGTATGTCCATCAAGAATGCATTAAAAAGTGGCTTCACTCCAAAATCAGCTCAGGTAAACACAAGTGGTGACTGTTTGTTGTTTGCAAAGGCACAGCAGTTGTCTGAACACTGACCTGGCCTGTCTGGCTCAGCAAAATGCCACAGACGTAAGTGACTCCCAATCTTTCCCATTCTGCAGGCACAAATCTTGAGGCTATCACCACATGTGAACTCTGTAAGGAGAAGCTACATCTCAACATAGACAACTTTGACATTAGTGAATTGTACAGGACGCATGTGCAGGTGAGAATGCTTTGATTACAGGCCTCTGCATGTTGTTGCAGACATTCTGTATTCTTAAATAACCCTAACCCTCTCGTGAATGGATCGACAGGTTTCAGGAATGTTGCCTCAGTTACAGAGTCCTACATTAGGAGACCATATGTGGTTGCTTCTTTTTTTATTAGATACAAAACTGTGGTGATATGTTTAAGACAAGTACACCTTTTAGCAATCTGTTTGACCTTCGTTTTCAGTCGGAGTACGAGTTCATCAGCAGTGGCCTGTACCTGGTGGTGCTGCTACATCTGTGCGAGCAGAGATTCTCTGATGTCCTAGGAGCAGCCAATGAGGCTGGGGTAATGTGTTTTCATTCATTTGAACATTGTGGGAATTCAGTTTGGTGCTGTGGTTTAATTTACACTGTCGGTGGTGACATAATACTGATAAAACAAAGTTACATTTTGTTATTACATATTTTCCATTTTCACCGTGATTGGCAAATACAGACTTTCTGAAGTAAACTCTAAATTCCAATCAATTGTTAGATATTAGTCTTTGTTCCCTTCTCTCGTCCAGTTTCTCAACCTGGCGAGAACTCTTCATGAACACATGGACAATCTTGAAAGTATGTCACTCACTTCTCTCCCATGTTCCTTGTATAAATATTTTGATACACTGCTTATCAAACATGTATTAGGTCTGTATTGGAAAGTGGTACTTGTGTTTTTGAGTGTATATATGTTATCCAGACATGAGAAGGAATGTGGGTGGTACTTGCTTTTTATTTTCTACGTGCTGTACTGTAAATGTAATGTAGCGGTCATTCAAGCTGCCCTTAAATCCACTGTGCTTATAGTGTACTGTACACCATTTGGCGCTGCAGGATTAGACTTTAACTTTTTTATTTTTCAGGTTCCCATGAAGAAACGGATGATGGGGACACATCGCTACAAGACAACAGGCCATCTATTGACTTCTCTGACCTGGATGATGATTTAGAAGAGTATTGATGTTTGGTGTAAACAGATTAAGGGAAAGGGGGCGGTGGGTGGGGATCAAATGTGGCAGGCTACTGGATGCCATATGATAGCTGATCCTGTACTTTCACACCTGCTATAATCGATGGCTTGGTGTTGGTGACAATAAAACCTGTACAAAATAATATGTGCACAGAAACTGCATATCCTGCATTTTAGCAGAAAGCTTTCAAAGATATGCAAATTCTGGAAAATAGTGGTTTCCATCATTTTATTTATTTTGCTTCTTAGCTTTGAGTGCACTTTACATCTTAATTCAGTTTTTAAAAAAATGCAAGTGTATTGAACTGTTATACCATGAGTGCTTTAATTAATGTTTACTGGGCTAAAGCAAATAAAATGGATGTCACATTTGATGAAACCAGGCAGTAGGGGTTTGTCTCTGGTTTAGTTGTGAAAGAGGGCTCAGTTAAGAGATTAAGGAAATGACAATTGTTTATTTTTCTCCCGACTGTATTCTGATACATGGGGGAGGCAATTTTCCTTTACCCTCCATATATTATTTTAATGTTGCTGTTTGTTTAAAATGCTTTGTAAAAAAAAAAAAAAAAGTTTGATTTAATTTTGCAATAAAGATTTAAATGTAAGGTACTGTATTGGCAGGTATTTTAACAAGTCACTTTCATGTACAGAGGTAAATTTGGTGTTTACTATATAATCTAAGCAATGAAGGCTAGAATTGGAACACTGACTCTTGCATACATGGGAAAGGCTACATATTTGATTATTGACATTAAAAAGGCCACAATGTAAAATAGCCTCAATCAATATTGCACTAATTTAGAGAAATGGATGTACATTTATGCCGGTATGTATGAAAATACACATCCTTTAGAATGATTTAAAGTAATTTTATTGGTGGGCAGGAGAAACTACCCAGTTTAAGAGGCAAGTATTAGGAACTTAACCAACATTTTAAAATGTTTCTGCATAACAAGCCCAACACACTTAAAAACAGGCATTCAACAGCTTTGGTTCAGTTATCACAGTAACCCACACACAAAAAATTTGAGCATTTTACAGCAACCGCTAGTGCAATTTGACAGTTTAAGAAAGCAGTTTAGAAAACCAACCTTCAAACTTAAATTGTGCTGTTTGGTGGGAAAGTGCAAATCAGTAGTTGAGGTGCATAGCAACAATAACGTACATTCTAACAACAGAGTACCTTCCCATTAATCTCAGGGCTCAATCAGTCCAGTTTGCAAACATACAAATACATTTTTCCCTAAAAGTGTGATTGCAATCCATTAAGAGGCTAGGAAGATGGCAGTTAAACAGAGGCTTGTTATAAGCTTGGATTTTGAAAAATTCAGAAAAAATATGTTTGGAAATGCGGAACTTCGTCTCCGGTGGATTTTACTGATATCCTATCAAATGCTAAATGTTTCTTTTCATATGATACAGCTCATGTTTGGCTTGAGAGCAGTCTGGGCTAAGTGACAATGGCTTGCTTCTCTTGTATCACAATCATTTGAGTTAAATGTATCCACAGCTATATCATTAAATAATGTTAACATATTTGGTGTGTTTTAAAACAGTTTCTGTAATTCAAAATTTCAACCCAAATTGCAACAGTGGAACAAACCCAAATACTATTATTTTGCATTAGCATAGCTGAATATTTACGTACAGCTAAGTATTACAAGAACATCAAACCAAGAACTATTCTCATACTAAATACATTTGAGACAGGGAAAACACACACCATTCTATATATTAAAACTCATTCAACAATTCAACATTAAAAATAATATTTACAGTATTACAGACAATTCAATAATGTCTGCAGCTTTAGACACCTATGATAAATAAATATTGTTTTTAAAAGGGAAGGTTGAATTTACTGTCGCTGATAATGCATGAATTGCAGGCACACAGTTGGCTCCTGAGGCTGAATGGCTAAGCGTCAACATCTGTTACAATAGCGGTGGCATCGGCATCAGCGTCATCGTAAGTCCTCTTATAGCGGACGGTGGATGGGAAGTAAGCTCTGTTCTTCTTGTAGATAATGAATCCTACGGCCCCCAAAAGTGCGACAAGAATCACCACAAGGAGACCCAGAGCCACTGGAGAGCTCCGAGAACCTGCGTATAAATGTAAGAAATGTCAAGAACGTTCTTTATGGGTTTTTTTCTATAAACGTACCAAGCTGCACCCATGAGCACTTGGTCAAATCTGCTTGACAAAGCATAACCCAACGGATGACATTCTACAAGCCGTTTTGATTTGATGACATCACCATGAGCCTATCTACAGTATTAAAACCAATCAAAGAACTTGTTTTTAAATAATCCCACTGCCCACAGTAAGACAAAGACTGCTCTTACCAGATGGCCATGCTATATAACAGATTAAGATCTGCTAAAAGGAAGTGTGAAATACAGTACTATATCAATACCTTTAAATAAAACATGTCAAAATAAGAGCAAACAAAGGTTGTAATCAACACAAACAATGTGGGTTAAGGATGATAGCCACAGAATAGTGAAATCATTATTTTTTTTAGAGCACAGGCCACTACTCACTTGCAGTTTTGCAGATAACACAGCTGTGGGTGGCTTTGCAGCTGATGCGCTTCCAGGTGCCTCCGTCCGCTGACATCAGGACAGCACAGGGGGCCTCGGACATTTTCCAGGCCTCGGGATACTCAGACCTCCAGTTGTGAAAGTCCACGGCCGACCCATCTAGCCAGGCCACTGGCGTGCCTGATAGACCAAAAGAGGAAGAGAGGAAGAGAACCGGGGACGACAGAAGAGGTTTATGGAATCACTGTGTTCTGTGTTAACTAAAGGCTCCCTTGAGGGACGAGTTAAATGCAGAGAACAAATTTCACGACATTATCCTTTACCTTCACCCTTAAGTGAGAAATGGATTGCATTTGCATAGATCGCCAGATGCCCTGTAATATATCCCCTTTGCCACTGACGCACCTGAACTAAGTCACTCAAATGAGAGAACAGCATAGCTGGGAGCAGCTGATCATTTCCTCACGAGGTCATGAGATCCAAACTAATGAGGGAAACCTTAACAGTATTTAGTCCCCAATTAAGTGTGGAATGCTCCCAGTCACTGTCACAGGCAGAGATGTGAGAATGATTAGCTGATTCTATGTTTCTGTGCTAAAGGACCCCCCCCTTCAAGATTTCTTACCCGTTAAGCTTAGTTTATTCGCTTTTTTTCTATTTACCGTGAGTATCGAGGTCCATGCCCAGCCATACTCGGTTGGTGATGAAAGGGTGCTTTGAAACATACGCCACTATAAAATCATTCTCCTCTTTTGTGTTTACAGTCAGCACGGTGGCATCTGTCAAGAAAGACAAAAATAAAATAAAAAACTAACCAGGGTTCCACTGCTTCATATGAATAACCACAATAGGAGGCACAGCATATGAATTAAACCTCACCAAGGCGTTGACAGAAGCTCTTGGCCTCCTCCATGTTGTAAACCACGTGGTTGTGGACAGCATAACAGTAGTCCTTGTTCTGCACCCACATAGACCCATTTTTACTCGGGGGGCAGTGACTAGACTCCGGGGCTACCTTCAGCCTGACCTCTGACACACACACACACACACACACACACACACACAGAGACATGACAGACATGACTTAAGGATATAGTCTGCTATTGTACACTAATTTTAAGCACATTTTTAAGCTTTTGTCAAATTCACCAAATATCTCCTCGGATTTCGCTAGCTTACTGTTCTCTGTGCGTGCTGAAAAAAATAGTCCGGTACTTCTACACAGCCCTGGCTCCATAAATAGGACCATAAACAAAGAGGTGAACACGGCTCACAACAACGATGACGTTTGGCATGCAATGCGTGTAAATGTGTAGGGAGGAGCTGTGATTTGTGCTCAGTTAGCAGGTGCTTTGCAGAATGACTAACCGTGCCTTTAAAGTGCTAATGCCTCAAAGGATGGCTGTCACTGTAGTAGTAGTAATAGCAATATTAATAATAGGGGTGTAAGAATATATCCATACATCTGAGTATTGCGATATTACATTATGTGTATCAATTCTTTAAAACATTGTAAAATTTTAATTTTTACTAAATGTATTTGTAAACGGGACTATGTACAAAATACATTAACCTTAAAAGAGAGGAAAGATGCTTGTTACCAGATTTAGCTATTTTCCATCTGAAGTCCCTGAGCAAGTTTACATAAAGTGTCTGTTATTTTTTTGCAGCAGCGACACACATTTGCATTGCTATGACAGTTTTCCACAAATTAGAAATCGCAATATATCGCCTTGCTTACAGTATCGCAATATACCTAATCGTAGCCCCTGTATTGTGATATGCATCGTATCGCCAGATTACTACAACTTCTACTTGTACAGTATCAGTAGTGTCCTTACTCTGGAAATTGTTGTTGATGGAGGTGTTATAGCAGATTGCTCCATCCAACAAGTTGTGGCAGTTCGTCCTGACCCAGTCTCCTTTAGGAGTGACATACACACAACTGGACTGCCCACCGTTCAAGCTGACCCCCCCCGGAGGGTCAGAGATGGCTGCCTCGTAGTCATATACAGTTCCATCAGCCCACTCAAAGGCTGTGCCATTTCCCTGCATGGAGGTATCACCCATGTCATTATTTACTATTAATATTAATTTACAATGGATTCATTATTTATCTACTTCAATAGTGTTTACAGTTGTTCAATTCTGTACTTGATGTAATATGCTATTCAAAACGGCTATTTTAAAGCATTATCGACAGGGAGGACAGTGGTTCTTACGCCGTGGCTGGACAGGCCGATCCAAATGGCAAAGCCATCCGTCTTGGAGATCATCTCCACGTGTGCGTCGTGCTGTGTGTCATGGATGCTGGCCAGGTACCCTCCTCGGTCCTCACACTCCTTCAGGGCCTGGAACCAATTCAACTTTTTGCTGACTACCTGGTAGGTTAGGCTGCCATAGCGCTCGAAGTTCTTCAATGACATGTTGTAGTCATCTTTTGTTTCTTGAGTGGAGAGGATGAGCACAAGATCATGATTTATGGGGATGTTGGACATTCTGAAAACTGTTTTGATCATTCTATTACGCTAAAAGAAAAGCACATTTTGATGGAAGGAGACAAAAAAAGAGAGTCACCAACCGTGGTCCAGTTTGCAGGCCACAATGCTGTGCTGCTTGAAGTTGGAAAAAAATCTATTGGTGAAGAGTTCCCATTGTCCGTCCGGGTTGAGGCCGGCCATGAACTCCTCCTGCACTCCAGGTCTACCAGCCCTCCAGTTGGAGTACTGCACGATGGTTCCATCGTACCACTTCAGCTGGTTGTCTACGGCACAGCAAGCAAGAACACCGCCAATCCTTTAACAATGTTTATGCAAAGATAGCACACATCCATTTGGCTATACTGTGACAGAAGATAGGATTAAGAAGGATTAGGTGGCCTTTGTCTGATAGTATGATGGCATTGACAGTATAAGTGGAAATTACCATTGTCGTCTTTGTAGAGCCCCAGCCACACATACTGCACCAGGTCTTTGAAGGGCACTAGCTGATTCTTGATAAACTCATTCTCTTCTGCATTCCTGACAGTCAGGATTTCTGCGTCTGGGTCTGAAATGTGAAAAATTATTCTTTTCAATATTATCAATGTTCTGATAAGGGTTTTTAATGTATGGTGCCTAGCATAAATTCCTATTGATTTCTCCCGTTTGTATGAGAACGGTGGCATGTTGAAAGAAACATTCTTTTATTTTTATAAACTTGAATTTGTGGATACTCTAAATGAGGACTTCATAAACTACTGCACAAGTGCCTGAAGAGAGAGAGAGAGAGAGAGAGAGAGAGAGAGAGAGAGAGAGAGAGAGAGAGAGAGAGAGAGAGAGATACACACACACAGAGAGTATATAATAAATATGTATATAAATAGGTAGATGATTTGCATGTGAACATTGTAAATAATATACATTCTTACCCATGTTCTTGCAGGTTTTGTGAATGCTTCCCTTTCCATATGCTTCCCATCTAGAGGGGAACAGCTGGAAGGTGTAACAGTTGGTCTTGAAGGGGATCCAGTTTGGACCATTGATCTTATTGGGACACTTAGCAGTCACGACTGTAGTTGTAGTGGCCTTTTCTTCTGTAATTCACAGATTTATTGAAATGCTTACAATATTTACTAATATTAATCAAAGTAGGACCGTAAAGCAAAGTATATTTTTGTTAAAAAACAAGCATACAGTCATTTGCAATTTGAGTTGTAAGTGAAATTTGTTCTGTTTTTTTAGAACATAGAAACAAATGCAATCTAAATCTGTCTAAATCTTTTTACCTTTAGATAGCCTACTTATCTGATAATGTGAACAACTTTTTTAGGGTTCTTGTTATTACACTATTGAGCCACTAGATAGTGCTGTGGTTAGATTTATCATTCAGACATCTATACTTCAATCCAACCTGAATGTTTGTTACACCCTCGATTCTACATCAGTCCTCACACCAACTCTCTCAGAGAATTCACATTTGTAATCAACAGATAATTACTTTTGCATATTCACATATATTTGCTCATAAAATACTTACTGTAAACGAATGTGTACAAAGCCAAGCCCTGTATTGGTTGTACATAATATCAATATGCACCGGTAGCTTTAAGTTACTATAGTTAATTAAATCTTAATTTCAAACTAGAATCCAATATGTAAATGTCTCTTGAATTAAAAACGACAACACGGTAGACATGTATGTAGACATGCTGGGCCTTTCAGGAGTCACATATAGTGCTGGGACGATTAGTCGATGTAACCGATGTAACCGGTTAGTAAATACGTCGATTTGCTAAATGTACCATCGACTCTGAAAAATATACCTATAACTATGCTCCGATCTGAAAAAAACGTGCCGTCAATGGATTATGAGCGGCAGCAATGAGTTTAGTAATCCCGAAACCAAAAGAAGAAGTCAAATGTGTGGCATGGTGTTTGTTTGTGTGTACCTACCCTAATACATCCGCTGATATGTCTGTAGCAGATTCATTTGACTCAGTTTATAGCCCGTGACGCGGTAAATACCAGACGAGCAGCAGCTAACAATGTTAGTGTTCGCACTCTGCTAGATGCAGCGCGTCACATGCATCGGTACAAAGCGTCAACGAAAACATTGCGGGACACAGTGAAAGAG
>JAODLL010004780.1:0-10920 GCA_026546735.1 Forbesichthys agassizii | reverse complement strand
GAGAGAGAGAGAGAGAGAGAGAGAGAGAGAGAGTCCATTATTGTGCCACAACTAAACCCTCTACTGGGGTGTAGTATTAATTAGCAATAGTTAGCAATCTGGCAGGATAGTTAGGAAAGACAGCAATTTTTATAAAAATACATACACAATTCATCAAAATATGCATCTGACGGTATATTAGTCTACTGCTTCATGTTGATGGAGGGAGTGACACACTATTTCAATCGGTATGAAGGCTGTTCTGTACAGCAACAATACTGTAGCAAGGCTAGTTCATACTTGTCCATATGCGGTAATGCATGGTGTGTGGGTGACAATGTTAGAAGTGGCCCACCAGTATTATCCATCAATCTGTAATCTGTGAAATCAGAGCTCAAGAGGGCCACCAGCATATAGGACAGTTCATATTTTACCATATACAGTCCCCAATACTTTTAACAATTAACTTATGAACATCAATAATGTACATTTCAAATAAAACTGTCCACATCCACCTCCCAGAAAGAAGGACATGTACTGCAAATAATAGCTCTTACATTTGTGGAATAAAAAAATAATAAAAAGAAGTAACCACTGCCAAGGTTTAAACCAGTCCAGAAATGAGCTGGTTTATACACTGCCAGCTGGCTATTTGTCAACTCTGCTTGAAGTTATTCTCAGAAAGAGACAAGGCTTCACTTTGTGCTCATCGTTTAGACATAATACAGAAAATACCTTTTAAATGGAATTATATCAAATATATATTTGGCAGTTTGCACATGACAAGTGTATACAAAATACTCCCATGAACTCACAAACCAAAATTAAACAAATATAATAATATAAATAACATTTTAAAAAGAAGGTAAAGACTAAGAAAGTCTAGCAATTTGCTTGTTGAAATATGATATTCCATTTGAGTTATGTTGTTTTGTTAGGGGCTTTGAATGCTACATTATGTTATAGGCTTATTTTATGTTATTTTATTTATATCATCATATTCTAACTTAAAAAACATTAGAATCTCAGCTCATTTGTAATTCTCTGAACCAATCAATACTGAACATATAGAATAATAAATAAGAGCTAAACAAAAATCCATTTATTCATGTATTTGTGAATGTAATTTAGAGACATGTTTGGAGTTGCCAGAATTCATAGTTAAATTCAGTAGTGTCTGTCATGGTATTAGCTGTCAGCGTCTGTAACAACCTTGCTATTGACATTGCCACGGTGATTCACTGGCACCACTAATGCAGGTGGCCAGTTCATTACAGTCCTTAGAGTCCTCGTTCCATTTCAAATAGGTGGAAACTAACTCTCTCCCTCACATGGCCGCTTGTTTTCTCACATCATTACATCTATCATCATCACACAAAGTGTCCCTCTCAGAAACAAGAGGTATTTCAGCTATGTGCTCTCCGCTTCCCTGTTTTGAACATGGAGCCAACATCAGTCAGCCATCTGCTCAAGGGCACCTTGTGTTCAGCCAGTAACACACACACACACACACACTATCCCTAACATAATAATCATTAGACCACCATTGCAGTCTTTGTTGTCATTGTCATCGTTAAACTTCACTGGTGTTGCCATGACTTCCCCTTCACATCTATTATCATATTTAGCCTGTCTCTGATCTAGGTCCATCAGTAACAGGGACTCTGGCAGGCGTTTGACACAGACGTCAATCATTGTTACAGCTGCTCCTATATGGGACCAATCACGGCACGACCTGTGCACGACAAAGGCAGTTCTGTATGTCGAGTGTTGATGGAAAGGGGGGTTGTATGGACACATGGAGCTCCAGAAAAACACTGATTGGCTAACAGCTAGTTTACCTTGGCCTGGGTCCACTTGTTGGCTCTCAGGGTCCCACTGTAAAAGTTAAGATCTCAAAACTTCAAAACATACCACCTTGTCCTGACACTCTACACTCTACACACATACAGTACACACTATAGGTCATGACAGTAGGCTACATAAAAATGCACATTTTACAATATGGTCCATCAAACTAGGGCTTCAACCTAATTTTATAGTTCTATGGCTGCAAATAACAATTAAAGACAGGGTTAGTTATGTTCAAGAATGCTTGCTAATTGAGTACAAATTAAAACATCCGCAATGGCCTCCTCACACATTGAAGCACATTGTGAAGCAAAGCGTAGTACCGTACTACAGCTTGTTGTTGTGTGTGGCGATGTTAGCTACTTGGTTGCCCAGTGGATAGCACTGTGGCCTCACAGCAAGAAGGTCCCGGGCTCAAACCCCAGTTGTCCTGTCCTTTCTGTGTGGAGTTTAAATGTTCTCCTTGTGTCTGTGTGGGTTTGCTCTGGTTTCCCCCACTATGTAAAAACATGTCAGGTTCACTCTCTCCTGCCAGAGCCATCTGACCAGAGACACTGGCATATATCAGAAGTTGGTCCCTGGGTGCTTCCCACTGCTCCCTTGAGGGATGGGTTAAATGCAGAGGATGAATTTGGTTATGTGACAATAAAAGCACCGGAATTTGACAAAAAGCGTATTAGCTTACAATTAGCTGGCATTACTGCGATATTGAAATTCTAAAAATATATATTTTTGTTGTATTATCCATAACATTGATTGACATGCATGTCATGTTAACATCAAATACAATAAAATAGACACATTTAAGACACAACTCAAAATCCCCAACATCCTATCACTTTATACTGTAAACTGGGAGCATGTTAAAGATGTCCTGTGTCTTCTTGTCATAAGGTTGAATCAAGTCCATATATCGTTTCTGCATGACAGGCAGCCAAGGCACACATTGTAATTCATACATGTGTAACTGATTAGCCTCTCTGGGCATGTCGCCCCAGGCTCACCCTCGTCTTTCTGACTCTTGCTCTGCCTATTGCTGCCAAAAATACATTATCTTACCAAGATGGGTAATGTCCATAAGATATGAACTGTCAGAAATGAAAAACAACTGTGATAAGGAACATATTGTTTTGTATTCAAACATTGCCAGGACAAACAACATGGATCTGCCAAAATTAGCTGGCACTAAAATGATAAGAAAAAAATATGCTAACATCTTAGACATCTGCTAAGTGTAACTATGTTGTTTAACAATCATTTATCATTTAAAAGATACATTATATTTTCACTGTAAAAGAGTCACCATTAAAACAACAGTTTGCCTCATAAAAGCCATGTATGCCCTATATTGGGGCATGTACTGAGTTATTGAACATATTATGTGTTCTAGTTTTCTTTTCAGAATATTCAAGGAATGGCTTCATAAATTACACTCAGTACTGAAACAGAATGCTTATTTGTGCCATGGTGTGGCCACTGATGTAGCCTATATGTACAACTGCAACAGAACAAGACTGATTTTTAGTCAATGTGAATTAAAATCATTTGTCATGCAATACAACTTAAGGCAATTCTACTTAAATTGTTACATTTAAGGCTCAAATTTAGTCTTCTCACAAAATACACCACTGTAAACAATAGGTTTACGATAAGGAGTTCCAATGAAGTCCCATGAATATTTAAACACCCAACTGTTTCCTGTGACAGTCCAGGATGATATTCTCCGGCTCTGTACAGTGGTGACTGACTAGATGAAGGTTTCTAAATATTGGACATTAAGAGAACATTTACAGTATGTGCTCTTTTATAGTCCTTCTTGAATGTTGCCAATATTAGGCTCACATATCCAGACATGTAATGTACTGTAGTGAATACCTGCATTCACAGCCATACATGGATATTAAAACATAGAGGACACAGGATGGGTGCCTGTTGAGACATTGACCCCGTCCCCTACAAGGCCAAAAATACAGTACACCGTATATTATTCAATTAGAAATGTTACATTATATTCTTTAAATTAGTGCATCATAAATCATGAAACACAGTAGTTGTTGGTGCTACAACCCAAAATCAGATGTGATTATCATTATATTGTAAAGCAAAAGGCTGCAACACCCTTGTAAACACTTGCAAGCATTGTAAGCATTGGTAATGAATCAAGTGGGTGCAGCTAGCTAACTAGCTGCTTGCTCCAAATGACCAAACATGGTCATGCAAAAAAAAATCACTGATAATGACAAATATTTCACAAGAGTTACAAGCCGTGACATAGTAGTGACCTTGTAGTTCTTGGATAAGTTTAATACAGTTTGTTTGGCATCTATATTTGTATCTTTGACCCATTAGGCACATTACAAAAAAAAAAAAAATATCCAACAGGAAGAAACCCACTGGAGCGTTTGTATTAATGACATTATTGATCATACATGAGTAGCAAAGCACTGACGCTAATCAGATAATATTCAAAAATGTCTTATTATGTCATATTTATACAATTAAATACATAATCATTATTTGTAGTAGAACGGTAGTAGATACATTGTATTAATCTCGTCACACTGGGACTTAGTGGAAATGAATGCTAAATCTGTTCAGCATGTAATCCTTTTAAGGAAGAGCACTGGCAGTGTAAGTTGTAGTGTCCCAGCTTGGCAAGAGACAAGGCCATGGACAGAAAGACGTTTACTCTAAGAAATACCTGATGCTTTACAAAGGAGCAATCCAAGAATAACTTCCAGTATTGCTTCCTTAAATACATTTTCCATTATTCAAATTACTTGGCAGAAAATGTAATTAATATCAAGCCATATCTTCATGTGAACATAACTGTATTGATACAATATAAATAGCTGTCTATTGCCATAACTACATTTTTTACTAATCAGAATGAAGGTTTTGAATCATAATATGATTATTTAAATAACATTGTACATAAACCAAGTCATTAAAATCATTCTGTCCATAATGCTCTTACTCCACGCATCATACCAGCAGAGTGATGGCAGAACCTCTGCTGATGAATGAGTCCATTATTCCAAAGCCACTGACACTAACCTCTACCCCTCCTGTAATTTGCTTATGTGAAAACCCATTTCCTCCTCTAGTCACACCTGTACAACCACAGCAGACCTTTCACTGTGTGACTAAACCACTTACAGTAATACACTGCTATACAGAGGTGCATTTGTCCTAGTCAGGATGAAGCATTTAGCCTATAGCCTACGTTTGCATTGGATCATGTTGATTCATTTAATTCAATGGTGAAATAAATATACTGTATGTCTTTTAGCATGTCACCGTTTAATGTGCATGATGCATTGGCTATGCAAATTACCAGTGCATTAGCAGCATAAATAAAGCATGTTAGAATCAAATATAATGTGACATTCTGAGTGGAGAGAGAAATAAACATCTCAATAACGTTGCATAAGCTGTCATACTGTATTTACTCCTTATACTGAAAAGTTTGCCACAAGTCTTTTGATGCAATATTGTCATACAGGCTACTGGTCCAATGAACAATCTAATTTTTTCCAGCAAACATAACAGTATAGTATATCCATCAGATGTCCCAAAGACGTAAAGCTGACTGTTCATAAGCCAAGCTTCTCACACACTCCAACACAATGTTGTTGTAGCCCCGATCTTCAATTCCATCTAAGGAATAGGAGACTAACTTGGCATGTTCATCGGTGTTTCCACAGCCAGACAGCTGGTTAATGTATGACAAATTAACTCAAATTATAACATTCACTTCTGCCTTTGGTATAGTGGATGTGCATGCACTGCCATGCGGAATGGAAAGAGAAGTTCAAAATATTATGCTGATGATAGCTGGCTATTTGCACAATTATGAATCCATAAAAACTGTAATTTCTCATTCAATGGGAAATGCTAAACTTGACTTTAAATGCTAGTTTTAATAAATTGGTCTAAGGAATTGGGAAACTGCATCCTAAAACAGACTCGTGAGGTCACTTTTCAGAAATTCTCACAAGATTGTATGTTACTGCATTCAAATGTATAGACAAATAGACAAATAATAAACTAATATGTGTAACAAAACAGGTTTCGCTAAATATTTAGGGGTGCACATTCAGTAGTCCATCAGACCAAGATGAAAATGCAGTACCGGTAGTCTCTCACTCAGTCATGCCAAGTTTAAGACACCATCGGCTATTTCCTATATTACGTTCTAATGCACGCAGATGTACGTCTATGTGTTAGGGTAGGTCAATGCTGAGCCATGTCAATACGCTATACTGAAATTTCCCCATGAATGTCATACTTTCACAGAACGTAGTTTAGACTACAAAAAATCACATAACAAAGCCCCACATAATAGTCAAAAAAATCTTGATAAAAAACTTTGTTTCGTTCTGAGCGCTAGGCTACGGTACATTTAAAAAAACGACTGCGATAGGTATCCATACACTGTGCCTACAATTAACAAACTCCTATGTGGCTTCAATGTAAAACTTACCAGTCTGGAAGATTACGATTGAGTCTTTCCTTTGGAAGTCAATAGAAATAGCGAAACGAACGTTTTTATATGGACTTCATCATCCCATCTCACTCGTGCATGCCCCCTCCTGTCCGATGTTCAGGGCAATTCAGTTTTTTGTGGACTGAGACTGATTAATCTCATTCGCGAATTTGTTGCGTTATGTTATAATAACATATACGTCTTGAAAAATGCATTAGGCTCATTTAAGATTATAGTAAAAATTGACATTTGATTTTGAACATATAAATGTACATTGTGTTACACTGAATAACAAGTGCAACATGATATACTATAATAGTACTACTGTACTTAATTTAACTGCTCAAATACAATTCTTACAGTATTTTATATTAGCTTATCTTTGCATGATCAATAAGTTACACAGAATAAAATATACGTTATTGGCCTTTATTTAAGTGGTGATGTTAGTAGATTTGTTCACATTACTAAAATCAATGACCAGGTCCAAACTCAATTGTCTACCGCTTCTTTCCAGTCTCCAGTCAATCAAATAAATCACACACACACTAATTTAAAACATAAGCCATCCAACTCTCATACAAACTGTGACACTTTGATGAACACATGCACAAATTTGGGAAAAACAAACAGATATCCCTTTTAATGTAAATTTAAAGGAACATAAAAGTGTTAAGACATTTGAAAAACATTAAATAATCTTAAAAGGATATTAACAGCGTTTACCTCTTTAAAAAAAGTATTATAATAACAACAACTTCTTAGCTTATAATTATTATACTTTTGACCTAAAAATAACAAGCACAGACAATAATGATTTAAGCAAGCAGTGCAACACAAGAATACACATAGCACACAGCGGCTGCCCACTGCTCTATGCAGTTAGGATAAGTCAAATGCAAGGGACAAATTTTAGCAGATCAAGTGGAACTGAATGATCTCATACAAGTAATCTACTCAAAAGGTTATGAGGTAATATTTGGTAATTAAGTGCCTTTACTCTTAAATACAATAGCCACGGGTGCTGTCTAATACACTATGTTGAAGGCAAATGTATCAAAACCTCCAACATATATCAGTGTAACAGTGTGCTAGACTTTAAATATCGTTCAGTATCAATATTCACCATAATGTGAAGCTACAGCTGACAGAGATAACTGTTATATCTATACAGTATCTGCCTAACAGGGGTTAACATCTAACGTTGGCTTTAACAAACAGTAGGTAAAACCAACCGCCTCCTCACGGCTAACATATAACACAATTCTTCACAGTACTTAGACACTTACTGTACCAGTCTTGACTTCCTTGTACCGGTAAATATACACACGCACCCATAATCCAGTCAAACCCTCTAATAGAGGTTACACCTAAACTCAATTCAATGTTAGACTTAAACCACCTTTCCCAACATGTTATGTTAATTAAAAGCAGTGCAATGTGCAAGTCTCACACCCAAATGACTGAAGGCAATTTAACTAGGCTTTCGCCTTACCCTGGTCTTCGACTTTCTTAATAGCTGCCTGAATTTTTGCCTGGTCTCCTAGAAGCTGTCGGGGTTTAAAAGGTTGGAGGGCTTCATCCAGCTCAAGCAAAATAGGTATCCCTGTGGGAAGTGTTACTTTGGCGATGTCCTCATCTGATACACCTGTTGGAAATATTTTGTTTTAGCAGACCATTATCATCAACTATTTGAAGAAATGTCATATGTTTTCGCCTAGCATACAGTATACAGTAGTATACAGGGTTTACCTAGCCTCGTGAGATCAAGCTTCAGTTTGATTTTGTTGTGAGAATAAAATCTGGAAAGCCTCAGAATAATTTTGAATGTGTCCGAGTAGCAACTGAACTATCCAATCAGCATTGTGTTTATAGCTATACAGGTGTGGTTTTTCAATCAGCGTAGTGTTTATAGCTATATGGGTGTGTTGACCATGGTGCAGACAGCGTAGACGACTAGATGGTTCATCCAATTAACTGCAAAGTATTTTTTTGAAAGTACAGTTACTCACAAACAGTTTCAATGTACGGCTTTCCAGATGGACTTGTGACAACAATTCCTCTAGCATGTCAGGTTAGGTTTTTCCTGCCCAGAGGAATTTTTGGTGCCCCACAAAGAGGTTTTAGCGCCCCCCAAAGGAAAATCATCAGCACCAAAAAAGTTTTGTTAATGGGGTTTCATTTATTCAAGCATGATAGACATGTTTGTTTATCAAATAGTCAGAAAAAAAAACAGAAAAAAAATGTTTAAATTTAAATATAAGGTAAGTCATTGTCTACGTGGACCTATCATTCTTACTGTTGTGCATATTCACCCCCCAAAGGCCCAGTCTGAGCCAGGACAAACAATGTAGGCCTACCAATTTCCTAACAATAGCTCATCAGCCAATTAATAACAATGCCAATACATTGCCATCCTGTATACAGTATATTAACAATATTACTCTAACAGGATATAGGCTACAGTGATGCATGGTGCTGCCAAAGTCTCAAGGGGAGCTGAAAGGTCAATGTAGATTGCATAGCCAAAGCCTGATGTAACATAAACTCATTGGCCTTATTGCACAAGTTCAAGCTTCCATTTCTGGAAGCGAAAACATTGCCTTCTCAACAAATGGAAGTGACAAATAGAAAATGTTTTTTCAGAATGTACCAGCATTATGTGCCTTTGAATTGAGTCACATAATGCTGTCCAGGGCTAAAAGGACAACCCCATACATACCTTCCAGGTGCTTCAAGAGGGCACGGCAACTGTTGCCATGGGCGGAGATGAGCACAGTCCTACCACTCCTTATCTCAGGCACCACAGTGCTATCCCAGTATGGTAAGATTCTTTCAAGCACCTCCTTTAGACTCTCTGACCGTGGCAGGTTCTCCTTTGCCACATCACAGGTGGTGTACCTGCGATCATCGTAGATTTCAAGGAAGTACGGGTGAGATTCATCTATAGGGGGTGGTGTGATGTCATAGCTCCGCCTCCACAGCTTCACCTGAGCCTCGCCATGGTTGAGGGCCATCTCTGCCCGGTTGAGTCCGATCAGGGCACCATAATGGCGCTCATTCAGCCTCCAGGACTTCACAATAGGCACCCACTCCTGGCCCATAGCTTCAAGGACCAGCCACGCCGTATGAATAGAGCGGCTGAGTATTGAGGTGAATACTATGTCAAACTTGTAGCCCTGCTCTTTCAGGAGCCTGCCACACTCCTGCGCCTCTTTCACCCCATCTTCACTTAGTTTCTGGTCCACCCAGCTGCAAAAGCGGTTCTCCTTGTTCCAAGCTCCTTCCCCATGCCTTAGCAGAAATAGTTTGTATTTGGACATCCGTAGCAACGACAGGAGTCTACCCGGATCCCCTGAGAGTAAATAAGCATTAAATACTGTACAATTATGAAAATAATTGCACATTCACAATTAGATATGACTTGTTATTAGTTGGCATTCAATATATTAGCCCAAACCATAGGCTACTACAGTAGGGTACCGTACCGCCACACTACTGTAGGCACAGTATCTTTAAATGTTTTCCTGATATGAAATTATATACCGGTAAGGCCAGTTTGAAATCGTCTGCATCAAGAAGGATTTTGACAACAAACGATATCCTTATTTTCCTTTTTTTTACTACTACCGGTACGCATTTTATGATTGATGCTAAAAAGCATTTTAGCTTGCTAGCTAGCACGATTAAATAAATTGAAATAGGCAAATAAGCGATACTGTACTCTGATAAAGGAATATTAAACACAACGGTACAATACCGGTAAGCGATATGCACATAAGACGTGTTGATTCAGACATATTTATAACAAACACTGAAGGATATAACATATGACCTACCCTGAAAGTGTCTTTAGTTCGGATTTATATCATACGTTAACTGTTGTCAGCAGCTAAAGTATTTTATAAACCAAACGCGTTAACGTTGTGGATTGACATTTGCTTTGTCCAAACAAAGGTAGACATTTCAGAAATGGGCGGTACAGCTGTTAGGTCTTGTGCCCATATACGGACTGGTGAACGCCTCATGCACAAGCTGTATGGAGGAGGCATGGCCTGCTAGTGATATAGCCTAGTTCTATTGATATATAGCAGCCGATACAATGCTGGACCTGGCTCTGGCTGCACAGTAAACTGTATTTTGCTTGTATTTGACGACATTTAAATGTATATAGTGTTGATTTTACGCTTTTATTTTGGGGAAATGGTCCACGCATATGAACGCACATTCCTCATAGTAGCAGACATTATTTAAAGGCATAGGGACCGTGCATGCTTTGATAACATACACAATGTTGTTCCTCAATATGTAGGCGACCTAACCGGTACAATGCTGTGATCAAGTCCATTTTTTATATTTGTATTTTATAACATTCTTTATAAACAACATTCAGGTGCAAACCACATTATTTCCCAAGTAAGTTTATTGTAATTTATCAGAGTTTGTTTAACTTTGGTACATTTGTTTTCCAGCATGCTTGCATTGAGACAAGCAGTAAATGTAGCTCTTCTGTGAATGATAAATTAAACATAATAGGTTAAGGTAAACTTAAAATCTATCAAAGTTAAATATTGCTCTAATACACTGAATATATATATATA
>JAODLL010004779.1:0-10921 GCA_026546735.1 Forbesichthys agassizii | reverse complement strand
GTATATACAGTATATACAGTGAAATGTATATGATGTTTCAATGGAAATGTACACACTGATTGGTAAACTCCTCAGTTCGTGCATGATATAAATTAGCATTAATGACACTCTGGCCAAACTTGCCCCTCCCACATCTGAGTGCCAAGTGGCACTCTTCTCTACTTCCCCCATACAGCACTCATAGGCTCACCCTGACCCTTATCTACTTCTCTCCCTTCAGGTTCTAGGGTCGCATGACACAATCAAAAAGTGCTCCTGTGAAGAGATATACAGTATGTAACACTGCAAAACTACTCTAATGTAATATAGAACTATGCAAGCTCAACAACTATCTCACCTCAGAGTCCTTGCAGTTTTTTGCCCTTAACACAGTCCTTTGTTTATATTTTACTTATTCAACTTGCTTAAGGGAATCCTAGGGGATATTGACCGGATGTGTGTCTCAACAATTTAGTGATTGTCTGTGTCAGCAGCATAGGGTGGCTGTTTGGCTGCTGTGTGCGCAAATGGAAACCCAGGCGGACCTAAGCTCGTTAGCATGATGCTATAAATGCATCAGCGGCAGGGTTACTACTGTACAGTAGATGCAGACTTGAATCAAACTCTCCATTTAAAACTATGGTATATACTTCTTATTCAAATGTACATAGTGTAAATGCATTTTGCCATTTAAAGGCAAGAAAGGTTACTGCAATGGCAGTATTTTTTTGTTAAACTGAAAGCAGTTTTGTAGAGGATTGATTAGCAGCAGGGCTAACTGCCCACCCTGAATTGTGATAAGAGGTACTGCATATAGCACTGCAAAATAATGCATTTGTTTACCACACAACTTGTAAGTTACATGTTACCTTATAGGTAACTTAGTTTCCTTGTTGACAGGTAATGTTTAGCTGAATAGTTATACTTGTATTCAGGATACATTATATTTTAGCAGAACACACAAAATGGCAACTTCATCAACAGTAATTATACTGTCATAATATCCTGCATTTTGATAATGGCTACATTCTAGTTAAAAGGGAGTCCATACCCACCCGTGATAAAGAGTATTAACTGCTATTCTTGGCAGTGCATAGGTGTGCTGAACACACCGTTCTTTTCGAGACCGATGGCAAGAAGAGTTAAAAAAGACTGCAAAATGCTCCTGGAACATTGCATTCAGAAGACAGAGGCCAGGAATACCTGGCTTAGCTGATCCGAGGAATATATGACTAGCATTTCCTGTTTCATTTTGGAGCCAAAAAAACAAACAAATTAAATGAAAATATATATTTTTTTAGGTTAAGTCTGACTTGGCTTCCTGCACACTAAAAAAGCCTCACCCACATAGGACTGACATGGGATATTTTGGCATTGTTTGGTCGTAGAAAAGCAACTTCAAATTCTTATCATCATACTCTCATTCTCATATTCCTTTAAATTTAATTTTGGCAAACTAAACATAGTTGCAGAAACCACTTGAAGCATAGCTGTGTCGAAGGGCAAGGAAGCCCTTTCTTTCTACATGGCATAGGCCTACCTACTGCCAATGTGTGGGTGGGGGTACAAATCCTTATGATGCTGTTGGCTTCACGTATGACTTACAATTACAAAACTAATAGAAATTAATAACAAAATGACTATAATATTTTAACTTTAAAATGTTGTCACAGTTAATCACAATGAAATTCTGGTCACAGAACAAACTTTTAGTATTTATGAGAAAGCTAATAATTCAAAATCCTATACAATCTCGACTTGACATGGCATTGCTTGACTAATTCACAAAACACACTTAGACTTGTTGCATTCTTTACAAGAACATCCAGCTGACCTGGCAAACCAGGCCACAGTAAATGTAGGTGAAATGCCAAAGCACGGCAGTGCAGGCTAGTGGTGACCGTATGACACATAGAATATTTGGCAGGCAAACCGAGTAGATTTATGCTGTCTTCAAAATCACCCTTAGTCATTCCGACTGTCATTTTACACAAACAAGCTTCGACATTTACAGTGAAAATGTCAGACCAGTACTAAAAAACAACGTTGTGCCCATCCTGTGGGTACAGTACCAGTGTGTGTTTACTTTCATCCACTTTTTGCTAAACACATGTATGGCATGAAACAGCGTTTTTGACCATTTATAAAAGGCTCATAAATGTTGTTAATTTTTCATGAATACAGAAACCACAGGTACATCAAAACATCAACCATAACTCACAAAACACGTTTTGAAGCTATACACTTTCCCATACAAGCCATTTCAATCATTTGGTTATTGTCAGCTTAAAGGTATTGTGATTTGTTCTCGAGAACACATGCTAAATTCAAACTCAAATCAAAACAAAAGTCCCTTCAATGCCATAGGGAGCTCACTTAGAAGCTCCACCCCACATACAATATTTGAAACGCGTTGAAAAGACTTAACAGGCTGACATTGTGGTGTGCAGCTTGCACCACACTGTTTATGTTCACATTTACAGAGCCGACTGTGTAAAAATCATTTTTTTCAGCAAGCACTGAGAACGGTAAACTAGAGGACCACAAGGAGATAATTGGTGAATTTGACAAAATGTCTATTAGCTTACAATCACCTTTGAAAGTGAATTAGCGCAGTGATATCACATCAGGTACTGTGGGGGTGTCTAAAGAGACAGAACAGGTGTGTGAGAGGATCTCATCAAGAAGCTCCCCCTATCAATCCTGGTGCTGCAGTGTTATGCAGCCGCCCCAGCGGTAGCAGGGAGGTGACAGACACATCAGTCAAACCCACTCACATCACTGAAGCAAATTTGATTTGTCAGGGCTTGGCAGCGTGACCTTGAAGCGTGTTGCGGTTGTTTTTACCTCTCATAAGATGTGATAAGGGACAGGTTTGCATGCTACTGGGAACACAGGTACAGCCAGGTAAAACATAATTCAGTCAAGTGAACCTTCAGTTTAACGCAAGACTCTTACCTTGAGGTTATTCAGATGTTTGAGAGAATATTCTAGACACATATGGGTCAATATCCACAAAAGAGTAAGAGTTTACATAAAGCACTTTTTATTTGTGGTAACAGGAAATAAATTCAAATGTGATTCAATTCCAAATGCAAGCACTTCAGAATACAATGTATGAATGTGAAATGAATAGTGTTCACGCTGAAAATCTATACGCAATTTTATTTGGCTTGTGAATGAGTTGCGTAACCAAACTTAATTGAAGAAAAACATTTATAAAAATTCATACATATTGAATTCTGCATCTTCTAGTTGTGACCCAAATAGCACAACGCTAATGTTATTTGTCAGTGACAACATTACCACCACTGCACTGTAGCAGTAGAGAGAGAGAGAGAGGAGACAGCTTCTCTCACAACACCCTACACTCAGCTCACCTATCCTACAAGAACCTCCAGTTTAGCAACCATGGCATATCTGTACACCTTCCTCGGGGGTGGAGTGAGGGGTTCAAAGGTCATCTGACTCAGGGATGGCCACGGGTTCCAGAGATATCGTTGGGATGATGGGGGCTCCTGTAGACACCCACCCTAGAGCAGTTCTGTTGAAGGTGGTACGCCTAGCTGAAGTGTCACCTTGAAGCTCGGGGTAATCTGGGAGGGGGTCCAATTCGGGGGCTTTAATGGAGACAGGTCTCGAGGAACCGGCAAAACCACCGAACGGCGTTGCCACCCTGGAAGTGGTGTAGTGACAATGTTAGCATGCTAATGCTAATCAGGAGTGACGTGGCACTTTTAACTCCTACATTCAATTAACTTATATCTTAGAATATAAGATAGAGATGTATTCCAACTGCTATGGTCTGGCATGTTTATGATACATTGTGTTTCAGATGAAGGACTTGTTATGCCAATTCATGGAGAGGGGGATGGGGGCTATCCTGTATGCATAAAATATTTAATAAAGAATGTGCTTACATGTGCTGATAAACACTGAGTATGTGCATTCATTTAATGGATTGATGTCTGTTAAAATCTTAGCATGAAATTTAAGATTGAAGTGTAACTGCACCCTAAAATTTGATTTTTGAGCTGTAAACAAAGTAATAGGATTGATCTGTGATGATTCACATCAAAGCCGGTATTAGTATTGACAAAATTCCCATTTTTATAAACATCGGAATTTTATGGGCTGAAAACATAACTGCACGTCATGTCCGTTAAAATCACACAAGGACTTTGCTGGTTTTCCAACCAGCAAGGTCCAAGGCTCATACATCATCAGATTCAAATATTAATGTTAATGAGGGTCCCCCTCTCAGCCCCTCCCCTCACTCAGCATTGAGTTGATTCATTTTTCAAAATTGTAGTGTGTGGAGTCAGGCTCAGAGCTGGGGTGCAGTTACACTTTAACAGTGACAATGTCTGTTTATTATGTTAATATTCATATTTCATGAAAGCTTTTGATTAGTGAATAATAGTGAAGTGGCATTATCTGAATAGTAGTGTACTGTATATTAGCAGTCCCTCTTTAACAGTGTTGCGTTCATTTTGCACATGCCTTACCTATTGAAGCTCTTGTACTGTGGTAGTGTTGTTTGGGGATCAGGCTGTGGCATGCCAACAAGAAGGGTTTCCTTTAAGTCAGGGTCACTGAAGATGGCCTGGTTCCATGGAGAGTGGTAGGACTTGGGTACGGCCGTACTGTTGAACCTCTCCGGAGGGATGTCCTTCAAAGGACCTCCATAACCTGCAGATACAGTTACACACTGTATGTGTCTAAAGATGTGTCTTTTACCTCTCAGTATGTGGTAATGAAGGACATTAATCTTCAGACCTTTACTTCAACTGCACTGGTCACAGTCACGTGTATTGAAAAGCATTTAAATGGACAATGCTTTATTAAAGTCTGGAATTAGCCTGGTGGTTTAAACGCTGCATTACATAACATTGTTGTCTTGGTTTGAAACTCAGAAAAGTCATTTTAAAATATGTTCTGTGTGTGTGTGTGTGTGTGTGTGTGTGTATGTGTGTGTGTGTGTGTGTGTCTGTGCGTGTGTGTGTTGATTGGACCTTTCCAAAATATATCCTTCAAAATGAGAGCTTTACTCATGGAGGTTAGCTCATAGAGGCATTACATAAAGCCAGGCGTTATGTCACGTCCTAACCTCTCACAATGAACAATCCCCCTTCCTGAGTTTACGTTTCAGCCTCAAGGAGGAAGCAGGAGAGACCAAACACAGGACCTGGCCATGCAGTTTTACAGGAATCTGTTACAAAATGTTCCATTTATTTTATTTTAGTACGTTTTCTCTTTATGTACATTTTGGCTGAGTAGATGTTTTTTTTTTTTTAGGTGTGCTTGTGTGTGTGTGTGTGTGTGTGTGTGTGTGTGCATGTATTGGAGAAGTTGACTGTCCAAAAACAGCAGCCTCCCTGCCCTGTACATGAAGGCCATCTGATCAAAGGATGATCTATAAAAATACACAGAAGGCTATAGGCTTTTTCAATGTCTGCCACAACAATCATCTTAACTTAATATTCACTGAATAATGTATGCTGTATTACTCACAGTCTCACATAAAATGACAGAATACATTTCTGGAGATACAGAACTCGCCTTCAAATTATACCAGAATAAACATGGTTGTCTTTACATTAGTGTACGGTGTCAAATTAAGTGTATTCATGTTACAATGATTAAAGATAAAGGTGGGTATACTGTACAACAAAACTAATGTTCTTTTTCCACTAATTTCAATAGACGCTTAGTATATTTTATAACCATGTATAACTAGATAAGATAAAAATTAGCATCTTATTGCAATACCAGTTTTCCACCAATTTTAATAGTTAAGGCTTTTAGTGTAATGTAATGTATAGCTTGGCAAATTAGCTACAGTACATATGCTGGACAGTTTAATTGTACAAGCACTTACGCTGTAGAGCATGTCTGCGCTATATCAAGAGCTATGACCCTGGTGTTATCCAATACTTTGCAAACTGATTTCTGCTGCAGCTGGAATTACTACATCCTCAGAGGTTGTACAGGGCCTGGTTGTAAGGTCCAGAAATAACGCCACATTTGGCATCCATGTGCTCATCCCCAAATCAAGCATATCCCAGCGGTTTATCGGTGGCAGCAGTACAGAGCAAAACAGGAAACCCATGTAAAAACTTCCTCTACGCCCAGTCGGGCAATTATAAAGCGATAGTAGCAGATTTGAGGAGGTGGAAAATAGGAGGGAATGCCGAGAAGGACAAGGAAAGGGAACCAGGGATAACAATAAGTGTAATATAGACACAGAAAATGAAACAAAAACAAACAAACAAAAAAAAAAACGCTTTGTCGGGCAAAGTTAAATATCCCCAAAAGATAGCCCATACAACTGTAATCAGTGAACACATGCACAAAATGTGTGTTGTGTTATCAGAGTGGTGAGGTTGAAGTCCACCTCAGAGACCATAACACCTGGCTCACTAAACACTCACAGGAGTCATGGGGACCTACGGTACACTTTAACTCAAGCGTTGCTGCTTATTCACTGTTACATTATTGTTGCTTAATCGTTACATGGTTTAGCTAAGGTCACACAGTTCAACTGAGGTAAGCTGGAGCCAGAGTGTTGTGTTTTGTCGCCTACCGGGTGCAATGCTGTCAGGGTTGGGCATGGATCGTGTATCTGGTGTGTTCGGTGGCGTTTTAGGAGACTGGTCCATGCCTAGGCTGTTCTCCCCACCCTGGCAGTCTGTATTGAGCCCATTCTTAGCGACAATTCCGTTCTACAAGGGAAATCAGTGATTTATTAGATAAAATGGTTTTCTGTGCAAGTTATTATAATTTAAAAAAAAAAATGTTTGCATGTAATGTCAATATTACACTTTTTTATTTTAAGTCAAAGCACAACATTTCCAACATGTTTTCATAAAAGAAGAAGAGACATATCCACATATTTCCTCCATTGTTTCCTGACTGGAATGTGATGTGCTGCAGCCCTAGCAAACAGATTTCCTCCAGCTGAAGACATTTTTCATGATTTACTCCTTCACTTCCTCAGGAAATGTTAACAACTTGAAAGTAAATATTTCCTGACCCCCCCCCCCCCTTTACACCATACAACCCTCCCAACGCATTTAAACACAGCAGAACACGCTGTCACGCTGTGGTGGTAGCAATAGTTACATGAACGTGCTAATATCAAAGAGGGCATAAAGGGACAAGGTCACTGTAGCATAGAAGAAAGGCATAGAACTAATAGCGCTAATGAATATTGGAAAGTAGAGCTAAACTTGGTTACATTATGCCAAGTTGAGCGCTATATAAATGATGGCACGTGTGGGCAGGACTGGGCCAAGATAAGCACTTCTGGAACGAGAAAAATGACGACTTGGCACACTGCCAAACCAACACAAAGGCACATTAATAACGTCTCTTATGACCGGGTATGAAACTTTCACACATATTGTGCCCGCCGGACAGGTCCTTGAACGGCAGCAGTCAAATAACACTTTATTAAGTACTTAATTTATTCTCCAAATCTTTTTTCTGGCACATTGTAAGGGGGAAAGGTGTGAGAGGAAGCTAACAGTGGTAGTTCCAAACGTGATCACAAAACGCAAGAACCTTGAGAAACACAGAACACAAATAAAATGTGATAGTTAAAGGCACTCTTGCCAAGAGTGTCTTGTTGGAATTTACTGTGTGGCTGGAAATAAAATGTGTGTTGTGTGTGTGAAACTTCAAAAGTGTATCCTCCTTCTCCATCTTAACTTCTGAACTGAACCCATTTTATATCCCCTTCCACCTCTGCTCACACTTTATTGAACTGTTTTATGTTCAACATAAACAATGAGCTGGGCTCAGAAATGTTGCCGTTCTGTGGGCCCTATTGCACAATTGAGGAGAGTACCTTTAATCTAGTTTAACAAAAAGAAATGGATAGCAATGTGTCCACTACAACCACTTAGTTGTACAGCAATGCTTTCACTTTGAGCTTACATTAATCTGGCTGTTCGCTTCATTTTGGATGCTCTCAAAGGTATATTTTTCAGAGCGTCTCTGTCGCATTTTGAAGAGGCGGGATCCACGGTTGGAGGCAAAGGACAGTTCTTCTAACATGATGTCTTTAGGAATGCTCACCTTCTTCCCAAGGTCCATTTCTACATCTAAACACACACACACACACACACACACAGTACATGCATCTTCCACATACTGCATATAGTAAATACATTATAGACGAAAGAAACATAAACATAAACAACATTTCTATTTACAGTATTTCACTTCATATGAATGTAGGTTTATTTCTCACAGCAGCATAATTACAATTCTGACAAGATAAACGTTTTATCCAATCACCTATGAATACACAAAGGCAGCTAATTACATTTGAACAGATAATCCATCACTGCAAAAAAAGAAAAACACAAACTACTTGAGTACTTGTATTGCTGACTAGGTATTACTGCCAACATGATAAATGATGAATAATCTTCGCTTGTCGTTCTACTTGCGTGCGGCATTATTTGCGTGGTTAGCGCCTCGAGCTAGCTAATGCGTGCTGATCATGGAGATGTCAGAGGTCTATATCTAAAAGGGATTTGCCAAAATATCTTTCAGCTGTCAGTATCCTTCAGACCCTCCCCATCCCTAAAGTGCACAGTTGTCCTCGCCCCGGAATAGCTTGTTCAACGGACAACGACAACGGGATTAGTTACTTTGGCCAATAAAACGGCTCATTTGCGTATTTATAGAAAGGGTTGTGCTGGTTGCCAAATGGTGACATGATGAGCTTCTTTACCCATACATTACCTTCTGTAATGTATGGCTTGGTTTACAAGCCTCATACTGTTTTAATAGAGACACCTGAGCTCACCTGGGACTTGTGTGTGTCTGAAGGCCCTGAGACCTGTATAACTAAGCAAATGCTGTTATGAATGATACATGCCATGGTACTGTGAGTCAGCAGTTGATTGTGACAAGGGCCTGAAACAAACCAACCCAACAAGAGAAGCTACAAAAACAATGGAACGGAAGGGAAGCAGGTACCTTCTGAGCCATAGACCTCTCTGCAGATCGCTGCAGCCTGCATCTTCTTCTCCTTGGTTGTCATGGTGGAGAACTTTGACATGACTGCCCCTGGGAAGGTTGAAGGAACAGGGTTTTGCTATAGATACACAGCTATTGCTATAGATTCCTTTGGCATGGAATTGTATATTTTGTTAGGGTAAATATGCTGAGGATAGTCTGATTGGCACTATAGTACATTGACACACATACATGACGACTATTGATTGAACACCATTCATTTCTTACAGCGTGCAAGCTCCCACCGAAACAAGTACAATTTATTGGGATGAGTGGGGAGAAGGGCAAAGTTAGCACATCCCTTTAAATAACCTTGGACTGCTAAACGCCAAGCGCAGGCTCTTCAGACATGGCAGCCCACTATGTCAGGGGAGCTGGAATCGATTGGTTGTTAAATTACCCCCAAGTGTGCTGAAAGGACAGCATGATGTCACGTCAAGCAGGTGAGACAGTTGAGGAAAGGAGGCCAGGAAAACGTTCACACCGAGGTGGACACATTCGACAGTGTCAACAAACACACCGAATGCACTATGAGAGCCCATGCTAGAGCAGATATTATTGCAACACTGTGCTTTAACTTCATACCACAATGATGAATTGACAAAAGCCTACAACTGTTTTGTTCTTGTGATTTAATGAGATGCTAGCACAGTATATTCTTATCTGTTATATTTTTCCACTTTTGAGATTCAACTTCTGAGTCAGACTCACTTTATTGCCAGAATGTCTATGGTAACATCAGAAAAACAGGGACATGTGAATCATAAAACGAAAAGAATAACTGAATGTGCATGTGCTTCCCGATCATATCATAAGTCAAAAATGATAATAATCATTCAAATGAATTGATGAAATAATGATTTGTGTCAAATGAAGCTGCGTGATTGACATTAGTACATCAGTACAAGTGCATTAATGTAAACGAGTGGTTAGAATAGCCTACTGTAAATGCCACATACAATTGTGACTTCCACAACAAACCCAGCTCACAAAGTGCCCCTTCACTGATTGCTTACCTGTCCTCGAAGGTCCCCAAAGGGTGTCCCAACGTGTGCCCGTTTATTTGGGGTTAGGAAGTAAGGACGGTAAGCGGCAGGAGTGTCAGGCAGCCTTTGAATGGGCGTCCTGCCTCTTGAGCACCGGGGCTGTTTTAGGGAGGGAGGGAGGTCGGGGAGAGGGGTTGTGGGTGGAGGTCAGCCTCTAGTCTGATCTGACAGTATGGGTGACATTATGGCGGGTGTCACTTCATCTGTTGTCTGTGGTATTCAGCTCACAAGTGACAAGTATCTAAATTTAGAGTAGTGCTACTGCCATCAGTCCATCTCTCTCTCTCTCTCTCTCTCTCTCTCTCTCTCTCTCTCTCTCTCTCTCTCTCTCGCACTCTAACTCTGTCTCTCTATGTCACCTCCAGCAGTGGCTAATGTTTATACAGTAGTTAAAGTTGGCTCTTATGTTATATGACTCCTGCTGCCCCGGTAAGTCACTCACATTAACTGTTTCTAACCATATTGAAATGACAGGCCAGTAAAACTGTGTGGTGCATTTTAAATGCACATATTTGTGTTTTAGTGAGTTAAAAAAAAAAGAAAAAGATTTAAAAACAGCACGTTTGCTACATAATTGTCTTACTGTCCCTAAACAATAAAGCAGTCATGTTTTATTCAGCATTGCAAATTGATATATTGCCTTTCTTGAAGGAGTATTTCACCACATTCAAGTTTATGGCATAAAGAATGTTATATTGTTATCTTTCACAAAAGTAAGCAAACACTTGCATTTAAGTACATAAAGAGAATCTTGACAGTTTGTTGATGCAATTATAATTTGTTAAGGAGTGTGTGTGTGTGTGTGTGTGTGTGTGTGTGTGTGTGGGGGGGGGGGGGGGGGGGGGGGGGGGGGGGGGGGGTGG
>JAODLL010004778.1:0-10924 GCA_026546735.1 Forbesichthys agassizii | reverse complement strand
ACACACATATATATATATATATATACACACACATATATATATATATATATATATATACACACACACACACACAGTTCAGTCATTTTGTTGCCGTTAACACAGGCTTAAATATTGCAAGGCAGGAAGTTGTACAGTAGGACTATACAGTCATTTTGACCTGATCCGTTTTGTTTAAATGTAGCCTACTGTTGATCAGCTGTTTGGGTGCCGTTTCTAATCCCACCTCGAAATGAGAAACTATTCAAACGAATAGGCAATAAATAGGCACAGAATAGTTCATTGCACAATTGTTTTATCTTGCAATGATTTCTGAACTCACCTCGAAATGAGAGTTGATTCAGACTGATGAATATAAATACGTAAGGCACAAATATTGAATTCCGCTTATGTTTTATCTTGTAATGATTTTTGATTTCTGAGTTTGGTCTATGTCAGCTCCCCGTGGCATCAAGAGGTAGTTACTCCTAGCACCGTAGGCTCTTGATTTAAATGGAGGCATTTAGTAATTTAGATTAACAGGGAAAACACTAACCCATACACACACTGTATGGCAGCACTGCCCTCTCCAAGACAGTGGCATAAATGTTCCCAAAGCACTCCCACACCTTTGACACATTTACAATTTTATTCACAATATAAATCATGCCACATACATAAGAGTTTTTTCTAGTTCTAGGGTGTTTCTCAATGTCAAGGAAGGCTCCTTGACGGCTGGATTTCAAGGATGCTACGTCATCAAATCTCGACAAAGTACTGTTCCAATGTCTAGGATACTTTAGAATTCTCCAAAGGACTCAGTCCTTCGATCAGAGGATTTTGAAGGATGCATGTGTGCATCCTTCGCGTACTAAAAATACCCACAATCCTGTGAGAACTTCAGAAGAGGATAGATTTAAAAATGGCGCCAAACGAAACTGACAATACAGTACGATCCATTGTTTTTTCAACTGTTACTAAAAAACGAAAAGCGCGGTTTAATTAAGTATAATGATTTTCAAGGCGGGATTTTTTTTGGAATGACGTCATCTTGCACATTAGCTAGCCATTACGTGTTCTTCGAATGTCTTTCCTAGCCTCGGAAGGACCCGACTAGGAATGCACTTGGAAGGATCCGTCTTACCAAGGAAGCATCCTTGACATTGAGAAACACCACTAGTTTAAGTGTTTTTCTCACGCCTGATTCAAGGTTGTTCGAAGCCTGTTAATGACCCGTTGATTTGAATCAGGTGTGTTGGATCAGGGAGAGATCTAAAACATGCAGGGTCCGGAGTTGAATAGCCCTGGTCTAGAGGGTGCAGGGAAATACAGGACAAATCACGTCCCCAATTGTATAGTTTTTTTTTTACCTGACATTTTATTTTTTAATAGTGTGTATGTTAGTGATAGCCTATATTATGGCATATACTGTATACTGGTACTGTTATACTGGGTCAGGTGGGGTGACAAGTTATATCCTGATGTCCAATAGCATATTCTACTGCAAACACAGCGTTAGCTATCTTTACGTTGGCCAGAATCGGCTACGGTAGGCAACATTATCAATCTCAGTGTCAAAACTTGTGATCCATATTTCTTGTTATGCTTGAGCTAGCTTTGCAACAACACCCTGTGTGACGTCAGATCAAGTTTTTTTTTAAAGTGGCTATTACAAAACGTTTACAAATACAGATGTAAAAGTTATTGTAGTGAATTTAAATAATTCTTTGAAAATGTACCTTTTCTTAAATTGTTCAACCCATTAATTAACAGTGGTTGTTAACCTGGTTGTTAACCTGCAAGTTGCACTTAAGTAAAAAACTGGAGCATTCCCTTTCTGTTGTTCAAAGTTGATGTGCCAGTTCTGTCAGGAAGACAGGAACCATCATGTTTTGTTACTTCCTGTATCACGTAAACAAGTGCCACATGTTGAGGGGGGAAAAATCGTGATCTCAATTCTAAGCAAAAAAATCGTGATTCTCATTTTATCCAGAATTGTGCAGCCCTAATATATTTATTTATGGACAGAACCTCTGCCTGATACTCCTCCATATCACCCCTATCCATTATAATGGGAACATGTATGGCTAATATATTTTTAAGTGATAGTTATACAAAAATGAAAAAACATCCCTGTACAGTTGTCATGAACGGGGAGACTAGCTATAGAGACCAACATTTGTTTTTGAACCTGGCTGTAGCATTTTTTCATTTTAGTAGTAAAGTCAGACATTTTAACATTGGAGTCTAAGGGGGTTGACTCCCTTTTGCAGCCAGCCTCAAGTGGCCATTCAATTAAGTCCAGGGTGTGGCAATTCTGCATTGCATTTATTTCTCAGCAATGGTTCCCCCTTGCTGGTGATGAATGCTCTCTGACCTTGGTACCCCTGGTTTCAACCATAAATCCAGCCCACAGTCAAATCATATAACATTTATTCTAGATTAATTATTGGTGAAGCGGCACCTTGATTACATATACATTTACGGCATTTGGCACTTATGTATAATGCACTTTTATGGTCCTAGTGAAAATATGTTTTGTGTAGGCCCTGTCTATTGCCTACATAAACAAAGTAATAATAGTATTTAGGACGTTATTACACCATCTGCATGTAAACAGCAGAATATGGTTAAATACTAGTGCAGACTACTCAAGACAAGGAAGATACTTCAGATTTGTGTGGCACCTGCCTGGTCCAGTCTTGGTTTAATATGCAGGACAAGCATCCCCTGCGGCAGGCAGCCCACCTGAGCTCTGACAACCATCATCCTGTTGGTTAGTTTGGGTGTCATGGTGACAGGTTGGTCAGGATCGTCTCTTGGATCTCTGCGTCTACAGGTAACTATGCCAAAGTGCACCTGGGCAAAAGTAGTGACTTGCTATCATGTTTTTTAAGCCCTTTTTACACAATGTTCTTGGTAAATTACCTGCATGACAAAAATGCCTATCAAATATAAATGCAAATATATTAGTTATGAGCTTGATTATGCTTAAAACAAGCAAATTTGACTGCCAGTGCAGTAAGTGAAATTCACTTGATAAGATTTCTTAAACTTAATGCACATTTATGACACAAGATAAGCCATTTATTTACTCTATATTAGAAAGAAGTCTAACTAGATTTTAAATCTAAAAACAAGATTATCACACTAAATTAGATATAGTTGTTGCAGTAGACATAGCAAGTTATTTTCTCTATTGCAGAGTCCAGTAAGCAATTAATGTAGCCTATGGTCAATTTTGAATAATCAGACATAATTCCACAATTACAACCAAACTAATCAACACAATTCTGTGATAAAAAAAATAAAAAAACAAAGCTGAATAATAAATAATCCTAAAACAATATTAACAAATTATAAATCTCAATGGGAGTACCACCATCTTGGCTGCAGCAGAAACTTAATAGTAGAACCAGTAATATTGGATTACCCAGTTCAAATGGGTCTTAAAGATAGTCACAGTATGTAGGTGTAGCGTGCCATGTACACCCAATACAATATTGTTAATAAGAAGCCGACTGTCTTTTGGATGATCATATGCCAATGCTTTGGAATTAGAGGTTAGAGATTTGTATAACTCTATCATGTACATGCACACTGTTGTGTGCATGTGTGAATGTTCGTAATTAAGAGAGTCACTGGAAAGAAATCTGTGTATGCCTTGAACATTAATCATGACTATGTTAAACTTATGACCAGAGGCCATATTCTTCTTGTTAGGGCAGCAAAAATATTATCAACGATCTTATCATACTTTCACCTACAGTCACAGACAGCCAGGCACAATGTTTGTATGATTAAAGTGTAACTGCACCCTGAATTGTGTTTTTTTTTTAAGCTTTACATTAAAAAAATAGGACTGAAATGAGATGAGACACATCAATGCTGGTGTTAATAATGACAAGGACAAAACAAATCTACATTGTATGTGTTGAAAGTGGCTCTACATGCCATATGAGTTTAAAATCACTCATGGTCTCTATTTGTGAGTGCTTCGCATGTGCAGACAATGTGCAAAACTCGCTGTCAGCTGTGTGTGTTTGTGTGCGCGCGTCAGACACAGAGCAGATGAGAGAAAAGAAGCAACGCAACCAGCTAAAATGTTGACAACTTCCACTATTATGTGAACAGCACGCATATAAACACAATGGGCAATACAGAGGTCAGCAATACTGATAAATCAAGTCACATCCATATTGTACCATCAGTCAGTATTATAGTGAAAGGCCTATGGAGTAACAGAATATGTTTAACTGCAAGTTCAGCACAAAACCCATGAGAGACAAAGCTGTTCCAAGACATGTTTGTAGGTCATATACAATCCAAAGAATTAAATGACAATTCACCCTGGGGAATATTAGGGGGTAATAGAGATTTGTGTTCTGTTGATTGAACAGGCTCAGCGTTCCCATTAAATTAATGTCACTGAGACAACACCTCACGCAAACATTTTGTGACAACAACAACCAAAAAAAAAAGCTACCCGTTTATGTTGACAAGACCTGTTTAATCTACATCAGTGCCACATAGAGCACTGCCTGCTGTACTACAATACCCAGCATACATGCTGCGCTCTATACTGGTTTCACACAACTCTACTGACACAGAAACGTTTCACACCACATTAATACCTCTCACAAAAAACAGCAACTCACTCAACAAAGCATTTATCAAAATACATGTATTACACATTGTATATACATGTATATATATACACACAGCTTCTATAGCTTCATACATTTAATTAAAAAAAATGTAAAAAACAGACAGTTGACAATGAAGACAACCACATTCTGAAGGACAATCTGACATTCTGTCGCACTATAGACCCTTGCAAAACATTCTTCTCCCTGATATGCTACTCTCAAACTGACTTACTTTGTTTGAAAACAGTTTGGGTGGGGTTAGAGGAATATCAGGGAGGGTGGGGAGCCAGCATGTTTTAAGGTGAAGCAATGGTTGCTCGCACCCTAATGTTTGTAACCAAAAAAGTTCTTCTAATTATTGCAAAATAATCCAAGATCTCCCCCTTTAAGGACATTTCTCTTGGACTGTACAGATAGAACATGATAAGCGGTAATCAGTCACCCTCCTGCAGGAACAGACATCCAACTGCACCAAGTAAAGTCATTGGCCAGTACTATCACACATCTGCTGCACGGCAGTGGCAACCATGTCTCGGGACAGGCCAGACTATTGATGTGCATGTGTTATTTACCCACAGAGGCTGTGGGGAACGCAGCAGTGACTTTGTACCAGTGCCAAGCTGTTTCACATTCACTCAGCAACACACAGGTACACCTGGGAGCTGAGCACTGGGGGTTAACTGCCTGAGTCAAGGGCACCTTATCGTAGCTGTTGAGGAAGGATAAAGTCTTACCTGCTCAATGCAGCCTAATTCTGATTGGATAATACTGAAGACACAATATTAACTAAGTGGCCAATCACTGTAAATTGTTCAAAGAAAAACTGCCAAATTAACAACACTAGAATCAAACAGTGTCTACAACTAAGAAATATTTTAAATAATTAATGCTAATAATTAATTATTGAACAGTAACGTGCCTAGTGTCATATAACATACATGAGAAGGAAATGTTGGCATTATATTATTTATTACTATATGTGTAGAATAAATAAGAGTTTTGTGGCTGTGTGTGGGGTCGTAAGCCACAGTCAAAGAGCTTCACTCTTAGTAGTCGCTTTCCCCCAGAGTTGAGATAATGCAGACAGGATGGGTATATTAATGACCCGTGTGTTTATGGCTCATTTAAGCAGATATCTGGCCAAGGCATTATCAGCCAAAGAACTGGTTCAGAGCAAAACATTGTTTTTCCCTTTCATCCACCAATAAGAATAGGGCGCGCTAAAGCCCGGCTTCACTTATTGGGTTGGCTGAGGAGACCTGCCAAAAATATTAGGCTGATTGGCTGTTGCTAAGCAGTAGGCAATCTGAGAGGGTGAAAGCCTGTGGTGTGTTCATCCCTACACCCCTACCTCCCCTCGTCACACTGTGAATGAAGAAGTCACGAGAGTTCAACATCTGACACACACACACACAGAGAGAGACAGAGAGAGAGAGAGAGAGAGAGAGAGAGAGAGAGACATCAAAGCCCTTTGTAGAGTTTCGTCCACTATAGATAAAGGACACTTAAATAACAGAATGCCAATATAGTGGCTTTGGTTGGGGTGGATGTATTAACACAGCACAACAGATCTATGAATAATGATGTTGGACTGGGACAGACGTAAAGGTAGACAGAAAAACACAGATGCCAACACATTAAGAGTGGTCAAAGTGACAGTGTGTATTTGTGTGTTCACCAGCAGAGCATATGCTGGAGCAGAGCCAATTACCCACAACCACAGGGCACACACATCATGAGATACTCAGCGTATGCTTGCTCACCACAAGCACGTGCACGCGCGCACACACACACACACACACACAAAGTGGCTCTTGATGGTAAACACACTCCACTGAATGAAGCATCCAGGATGTTTACACAGGCTGAGTCTCCAAGGAGCCGGAACTAGCGGTCCCAACCAATCACAACAGCCTAACACCCTCCATCGGCCAATCACAGCGCTGTTTTCCTACCTGCTCTGCCAATAGGGAGCCAGCCCTGCAGAATCTGGGCCAATGGTGGGGGGGAGGCTGCCTGTAACCATGCAACAGCAAGCAGCCCCGTTCAGACGCTGGTCTGCCAGTGGGCTGGCCGGCCAGGAGACAAGCGAGAGGAAGAGGAGTGCATGAACAGCACGTGGGGACAAGTTGTGGATGCAGCAAGCAAGGGGCCGCACCCAGCCACACAAACACAATGTTTAGCTCAGAAGGCTGCCCATCAGAGCTGAAATAGGACTATATGATGTATGCACATAAACAATTCCTAAGGAATATCACACGTGACTTAACAGATTGTATTCAACTGTAGTTGAATGTAAGTTCCTTAAAATAAAGTTAAGTACATTGCTAATGAAACAATAACTTTCTATTATAAATAATTATTTTGAGTAGTCTGTAAATATAATACTGAGCATTGAGAGGATTTGAAGTCGGTGTCTGAATTCTATAGCTGAATCAACACATTAACATGACATAACCTGCATGTCACAGAGCTAAGTGCTTGACTGTCACATCAGCAAAATATAAGTTTCATATTTTGTTAAAATCTGTCACATAAAATAGCTTATGCATCAGAAGTACAGATGATAATCAACATGTTTTATTCTAACTGCAACTGCAGATTAACAGTACACAGTCCTTGTTAAAGAAGAAAAACAAAAACAGGCCAGGCAAATGATTGACTTGTATGAAAAACATGAAGGCTGCAGTGTGTTATCCGTTTGTAAATACATTACACAACACAGTAGGCACCTCATCTGGGCTGTTACTGCAGACTACTGCAACATCCAGGACTGGGTGTGGTTATAAATGCATTAAAAAGGGACTAGTTCCGACAGCAAAACCCACCGTTCCATCACTGCTCCCCTTACAGCATCTAACACGTGGTAGAATCCAAACTCTGTGGCGCCACACTTGTGCTGTCTGATTGGCTGGACTGCAGTGCCATTGCGAGGATCTGGTTGGTTGTTGCTAAGCAGTGAGGGGCTAGTTACGGTACAAACAGGAGAGCAGTGTCCTAGAGCCTGGCAGTTTAGTTCTTGTTTTTATCCTCTTTTCCCCCGCCTGCCCTATTCCTCATCATAGCCCACCTTTCCACCGCCACGCCCAGACTGCAGTGCTGCAGTATAGGAGCCCCCACAGCTACTAAAATAATCATTAAACCAATATAATGGAGCTCTGATCCAGACTTCAAACAGTGATGCCTGGTAACACCATCGATGGGAAATAGTTTAGTTCCCCGTCTGTACAGGTGAACACATCAACACAAGATCCTTATTCATCAACTGATGAAAAAAGGTTAGAAACTTGTTAACCAGCAGCCATGTGTCATGACGACCATCAATACATTAGTCGTCAATTTTACAAATTCTACCTTGGCACACCATAAACAAATACAATAAGAGCAAAAGTTTAAATTGTATATGTTATGTTAAGTCATAAACTTAACATAATTAAGATTTAAATGTTTTAAACTGTAAACCATTTGTACCTTAACCTAAAGACAGCGTTATTTCTGTGCAACATCCTATTTACAAACTTTTTCCTGGGGGGTTCTGCAGGACTTTCGAGACACACCTTAACCCGCTCTGCTACGTCACGACCCGGGATGTTGGGGACAGGTTCTATTAATAAAACCCACAACATCTCCCTGGATACAGACTGCTCTGCCCAACCACACACAAAAAAAGGAAGAGAACAGCAATAGACAACCCCCCCCCCACACACACACACACACACACACACACAAAAAAGGAAACCCTCCTCCACGCGGCCAACTCAAATTCTGAGCACCTCCTCTTCCCCAGTACCTAATTGGCAGACAGGTTGCCAGACACGGGCCGGCTTATTGGCTGTTGCTAAGCAGTAGGCAGCCTGAACCCAGAACAGTCGACTCCTCCGCTGGCCCAAGGGAAGGTGAGGGTTGAAACAAATCTGTCTTCTTCTATGTCCTCTCACCTCCAAGCACTCCCTGGGGGGCACGAGGGCCCCATAGGAGGAGCATATCTCCCTCTCCCTCTCTCTCTCTCTCTCTCCACCTGCACAGACCCAGACAGGCGGGTGTACACACACACACAAACTCTCTAAAACATAGGAGCAGATGTAAACAGCAAGTCTCCAGAGGGTGTGCGTGTGTGTCTACCTAACGTGAAAGACGTTAACTTGCAGCTGTAAGGTGACAGACGTCAACACAACAGCAGAATGCTTTAGATTGAATCAGGATCAAAGTCAACATGCCTGTTATTTATATATTACAGAATATGAGATCAGAGAGAAGACTAGAGCATTCAGAAGTTGGTTTGTGATGACCAGCATACACTAAGGACACATTTCAAGTACACTTTTCAAAGGTCTCACTCAACATATTTAAATGAGTCTCTTAAAAGATAGAATGTTTTGTTTAATGACAAATTGTATTAAATATACTATATGTGCTGGTAAATATTTACAGTGTGCAAACAACATATATATTTAGAATAAAATTACTTTAGCCCTTGAGAGGTTATTTGATGAAATTCAAAACTACAAAGTAATGAGACAACTGCACATTGCAACTGAGAATATAAATTATATAGATGGGAACAGGCATGCCTAGGTTAATTCCCACCACAGATGCGTCAGTAAGTAAGTGTGTATGGTGTGCATGTGTTAAAAAATGACTGTTAAACATTGCGTTAATTTAACAGGTGTCAGTCTGTTAGATTACTGCAGACGTAGCACGCTAACAGCATGGTTTGTAGTAATGAAAAACTCCCTTAAATGTATTTTTACTGATAGGATTCCCATGCTAATTTGTTTATTATTTGTTTTCCATTTAAAAAAGATTTTTTTAGGCTAGGTGGCCTAGGCCAAATAATTAATTTAGCATTGTGCAGTGTATATAAGATTAAAACCTACAGCATAATATCTTAAAATGAAAAGGAAACAGCATAGGCTAGCCTGCTACAGTGGTACAAATTACAATAGAACACAACACGGTTACATTGAAACGACACATAATCACATTACATTGTCTGCAGATGCAGCAAAATAATGGATATTTTGTGAAATCTTGGAAATCAAACTTGAATTTACTCCAAGCCCAGCAGCAATGGATGCCTTACTTCATAGGTATATAAGGCACATTCTGCTAGTGTACGGGTCTTCCATGGCCTGGAACTCTATCACAATGAGAAAATGCAGTTTGCAGGTGTCTGCATTTCATATGGGCTTTGTTAATACTTGTGAGCCTATATGGCACAATATTCACATTGAAATAGTTGGTAGATCAAACACCACCACCTCTGCAACATAACTTTCAGGTTGGGACCACATAAATTGTTATCAGAATTATGATTATGAACAGTGTGTGCATATCTGGGTCGAATGTCATAAAACTTATTTTAAATGGGACCCTCTGCACTTTGGCAGTAGACTATACATACAAACAGAAAAACTATATGAATGGTACAATTATAATACAGTTAGGCAAAAACAAATTGATCTTGATATCACATACACAAAGGGGTGTACTTCTAGTAATTTGGTGTCTTCAGAATAAAGGGACTGTATTTTTTCTTTAAGAATCTACAGCAGAAAGGCAAGGCAATTTTACTGAGGAAAGTCAACATTGTGGAAATTGTATTTTTCAGCTTCAGGCTTGTATCATTTTTGAATCTGCACAGTATCTGAAGAATACAAAATAGTGTCTGTCAAAACACTGTCGACAACTCCAAACTCTGCCAGTGAGGTGCACTCCGCCAAGTTGTCAACCTCCCATTGTATGCATGAACCACACAGTTTACCCAGGAAGAAAGGATCAATGTTCTCTTTACTACGTGAAATCCTGTTTTTGCCTCATAAACAGCAAGTGAGAGCAGACAAAGCTTACTAAAACCAATTCCTGGTGTTTAGTATAAGGGCATCTTAGGTAATATTGTCAGAACCTGGCACTGCATTGTGCATAATACAGTAATGGTATAGCATATAGCCAGGATATGTATAGACATTCAGGCTATAATATATATATATACACATATATACATACACACACACACACACACACACACACACACACACACACATATATATACACACACACATATATATACACATACACACACACACATACATATATACATACACACACACACATACATATATATATACACACACACACATATACACACACACATACATATATACACACACACATATATACATATATACACACACACATATATACATATATATATATATATATACATATATATATATATATATATATATACATACACATACAAACATATATATACATACATACATATACATACAGACATA
>JAODLL010004777.1:0-10924 GCA_026546735.1 Forbesichthys agassizii | reverse complement strand
CTCTCTCTCTCTCTCTCTCTCTCTCTCTCTCTCTCTCTCTCTTCCCCCCTCTCTCTCTCTCTCCCCCTCTCTCTCTCTCCCTCTCTCTCTCTCTCCCTCTCTCTTTCCCCCCCACCCTCCCCCTCTCTCCTCTTCCTCTGCAGTTCGTCTGCACAGGGAGCAGTGGCGCCCCCCCCAGGCCAGGTACAGTATGTGTCGTACGGCAGCGTGCAGCGGGAGTCCTTCTCGGCGCTATCAGGAGCACCAGCGGGAGAGAAAGGAGGAAAATGAGATTCCAAAACACTACATTATGGAAAACTAACTCCGGGGAAGGGAGGGGATGGGGTTTGTAGACAGATGGGAGTGTTGGTATGGCAACCGCATTCAAATGTGCCATTGTGTGATCTATTATACGTGCATTACACATGTGCAATCTTGATTAAATTCATAGCGCATTAAGGGGAGGTCGATTTGGGGGGGATTGGGGGATGTTCACCTGGAGAGAATGCAACCAGACCCTGGAAGTACAACTGGCCTGGCTACTTGTATAGATGCAGCCTACGGACTATGTATTAAAGCCACGACGTTATTTTAATTGGCGTTGTGACCAGTGCGATTACATTTTTATGAACGGCTTTACGGTTATCTTGAGCAAAAACTAAAAGATCAGTTCAGCTAAATAACAATACTATTAAAATATAATATGTAATGTCTTTTGCTGCTAGCTATGAAAAGAACTATCGTGGGGGGACTAGTGTGTCTAAGAAAAAATAGATCACTTTCCTCGTAAATGTGATGTCATTGTTAATTACAAAATGGCAGCACAGTAACATTTCTATAATTAAGCTCCTTAATATGATTAACATGTATCAATTAGCCGTCTGACAATTTGCATAATGTATAACACAAGCATATTGTTCTATAGTGGAACGGCATTAATGTGCCATAATTTGATACTGCGATTATGTTTCTGCATCAAAACACAGACCCAATAAAATGAAAAGGCAGTAATAACATTATAATGGTGAATAAACAGTGGGACCTTGCCCCGTTTCCTCCGAGCTGAATTAGACCTCAGCTTTTCCTCTCGGTGGATGATTAAGCAGAGAGATTGGGGAAACAGCTGCAGTGGCTAGCTTGGCATTTCTCTCCTCTCGATGCTGCTGAATCAGCAATAAGGAAAACGTATAAAAGAGACACAAAAGCTGCACATATTGGAATCATCTCTCGCCACTCGTCAGCCCAGGCTGGGTGAATGCACACACACCGCACGCAAATTTTTGACATCGGAGCAGACATCTGTTTCTGTACTCCATTTATAAGCATTTACAGTTTACAGTTAAGTTTACTTTTTCGCCAGCTCTCGACAAGCCCTGCGATTGGTGTGCAAGAGTTGAATTGACTTGAATTAAAGAAACGCCGCTCCTTTTTTGTCCGGCATTGCCCTTGTGTCTAGAAATCAGCGTTACGTTTGACGATTTTCCATTGCTGGTACCAGCAAGTGTGTGTGTGTTTCAAACACAAATCGTGAACCGGAAAATAAATGTACAGCAGACTCTGGAAATGCTCTCACACTTTAAAAAGTTGTCATATAATGATATATTAAGAAAACAAAATAATTAGAGACCTTATAGAAATGTACAGACTAAGAACACAATATTCAGCTGTCCTAGAGAATCTCCTCCACGACTTAAGTTGTTTATGTACAACAGCATGACAGGCAATTGCATGGCGGCATTTCTACTACAAGGCAAACAGGCAGATGCCAGCCCTTCTGAATGGGATGACAACTCAGCACTGTAGGCTTCCATACACCATCCATAATAAGATCTCTGGCTCATTTCATTCCACTGAACATTACTCTGCTGCCCTCTGTAAAACACCCTATTTTCACCCATCAAAAAATAACATTACATCACTCGGCTAGTCTTTTTTTTTTATAAATGGAGGATCCCTGGGCGTGAAACCGTACACTATTCAAACACAGGCCACAAGAAAACTGGCCTTTTGTTGAGGTTGAGAGAGGGAGAAAGAGAGAGCGAGAGGGAGAAAGAGAGAGCGAGAGAGAGAGAGAGAGAGAGAGAGAGAGAGAGAATGAAAGGCTAGCTCTCAGGCGGTGCGTTTACTGAGCAGCTCAGTGAAGGAGTGGTTTTGTTTGACGTTGCTAGAGATTTATAGGTTTGCTGAAGTGTTTACAGAGGCCAGGGCAGCTCATTTTCCAAATCAGTTTGTCAGGTATTTGCTTATCTAAAGAGGCCTTTTCATCAATCATAAAAAAGGTTACGGCGAGATGTAAGAGAATAGCTATACATTTATATTTCGTAGAGAAATTCCCAAATTTAAATAAATGAAACTCATATTGACTTATATTTATTTGATATGGTCCTAAATACATCACCTTGTAAAGTTACAAAGTGAAAGGTTAGTTTCACAGCCTAATTACCACAATGAAATTGTTTCACACACACACACACACACACACAATAGTAATACAGTCAAACTATCAGCATCAACAATGGTCTGCATTACAGACCTGAAGTCAACGTAATATAACTTTTTGTCTGTTTACTGTGCTGTCACTTCCAGGTACTTTACCCGGAGCGCACACACGCACGCACGCACGCACGCACGCACACACACACGCACTGCCATTAAAAAGTTCCTTTCAAGTCAAAAAGACAATGCAAAAATTAGCGAAATGATCGTGAGCAAAAAATAAACCCTGAGACAAAAAATAAACTCCGGCTCGGTTTAAATAGTGTTCCTTCCCTTCTTGTTTCCTCCAAAGTACAAGCACATCATTGTGCCTGTATATACTGCACAATATTTCTGTAAGCCATCGTTCTGTTAGCTCACCTCTGAGTAAAAATACCCAGAGCCGGTCAGAAGTTCAGGCCCTAGATCACGAGGGCTATTCTGCAGCAAGTGCTGTCAGCTATAGGTTCTAAACTCTTAGAATAGTTCCTGCTTTTCATCCAAAAATGGTATAACACAATTTTAATGCTGTGAAAAATGTGTATAACATTGTTTAAAGCAATAGATGTGCTGATGCAATGTTTAATAGTTAGCAGAGACTTGTTTTCGCTAGTAGGTGCTCAACTTGACATTTTAAAAGATTCCCAACGGGGTGAATTCGACAGCTGGCACACAGGGAGTTCACTGGGAGCGAAGAAGTTTTATTAGCGGGAGACTAGGTTCAGTGGTGTCTAGGTGACATTAGGCTGGCCAGAATGTACAGAGGTAATTATAGTCAACTAACACACTAGCTGAATGTGAGTAGCTGTTGAAGGGGGTGGGCAGGTGATTATAATGATAAATACATGTGGGTAAATTATCACCGTCCATGATCTATATTAAATAAATAAATAAAAACAATAATCTTAATAGTTTTATTATAATTAATAATTATCTGGATTTAGAGAGTAACCCCACATGTTCTAAAATACCAATAGCATCTCTTGCAGACTCTCGTTGTTTTTATTACGCCACTTCAACACAGAATTTTAGACCAAAGCAATCCGCCTGGGCTTTATATATTACCTATATGAAGAAACACTATAGCAACAGTTTAGTTAGTGTTTCAGTAAAACTGAGCAGCAGGTTACAGGCCAAGTAACAGATAGCAATGTCTGCACCACATACAGCATACAGGCACATGACAATGACCAAACCTCTGGTGTATATGTCACGACAACCTGCACCCTGCATTCATGTGTTGCCAACAGAGAGGAAAAAGAATGGCCAGGAAGGAGTCCAAGTTACTTTGTACTCCGAGCGGAGACGAACTTTGGATGAACTCCGGGAAGCGCCGGGGAGTATAACTGAGTAACTGTGTCACTCCCCATACAAAAACCTACCAAGACAACAACACAAAGAAGAAAGGAAGACTCTGCCCTTCTGGGGCTATAGGCAGATTTAGGAATATCTAAGATGGAAAAAAGACACGGGTAGACACTATAGTGAATATTCTAATGCACATGTTCTATTCTTTTGTTTATGTAAGTATCCCCAATGTTAACCTTACACTATATTGAAGGTATGTCAAGAATATCCCCAATATCAGTATTGTAAAATAAGATATCCTTCATGAATGATGTGAATTATGTGTTTTACTATTTATCTTTGAGTGTCTGTGTGAAATGTATGTATACCTTTTGTGCAATTATTTGGAATATTACATAATATTGACATGTTTTACATTCAGAATGTTTGCACATTCATAATCATGTAGATGTAGACATTATTACAGAGTAGATTCATCTGAATATGAGCAAATTTAAAATATAGTGTACAAACACCTACAGTGCTGAGTTCTGTAGCGGTGCAAGATGATACGATTTCATATTTGAAGATGTGACAACATCGAATGAATGTATCTCCTTTACGCCCAAACTATTTCATTTTATTCCATGCACCAATGACTATGAAATACTCAGAAAGTGCTGCTCTCTATGTTAAGCTAGTCAACTATGGCAGTTCAATATCTCCCCGCTGTACATCTTCAACAGTCCTACAGTACGACACGCAACTCTAAAGACAAGGAAATAAAAGACAAGATGCTCGCTATCAATCTGGAGAGCACTGGATTCCATCTATGCCAATTTCAGAAATGTCACGGTGTGAAAAAAGAATTGGAAACACTATGTTATGTCATCTCTCTCCTAGCAATTATTCCAGTGACACGCTCTCACACAACTACTTTAATAGAGAAACACAACGTGGATAGAATGAGACGTATTCACCAGAGATGACAGCTAACTCACAAGAGATGTCACAATGCATGTGGCAATTTTCCTCAATACTCTCTATTAGCCAACAATCACATCAGAACGTCACATTCACACGGCGGCACTCTAATTATTAAGGGCTGCCTGCGAGATATAATTGTCCACTGTTCCCTTTGTGTATTGGTTAAAACATGCAGCACTTACATTGAAGAAAATACGTGTTGACATGTCACTGAATTATGTGACAACCTGTGTTGTTGGATTCTTCCATGTGTATTTTGTTCTAATATTTAAATAACCCATTGATAATATATATGTAGATGTATTATTAGTATTGTATTGTTTATCATTTCCTTTGTGTATATTATTATAAGTGCAGGTTTTGCTCTAAAAAAATATGCCATATTTAAATGAAAGTTATGCACAGCCATGCATGTGTATGCATCAACAATATATACATTAACTTTTTTAAATGTTCGAACTTACCAGTTTTTTCTTTGATCTCACATAAGACATTGAAAAGAGCAGGCTTCATTCTGTGACAGTTCAGAGCATGTTTCCTAGAAAAGGAGAAAAATTTTAAAACAAATTATGTAAAAAAAAAAAAACATTTTTAAAAACAATGAATACAATTAAAAGTACAAGTTAAAGCTTATACATAGTTTGTACTCACTGTGATTTAGGAACACACGGTTTATTAAATACTAATGTTACACACCTGAGATACACCAACCATTGTAATCCTGATATTAAATTGTAATTACACAATACATTCTTAATCTCTTGTATCTTCCCAATACATCAAAGCAATTCAGTGATAATGTATTATAGCCTAATTGTTTCCAGTACCATTACATTTTATTAAAGCCACAGTACGATCTTGAGATGAATATTGCTGATGAGAATAACGAAATGCATCTCTTGATAATCTCGCGCAGAATGCCTAACATATTTCCAGTCATTTATTTTCAATAATATGTAAATTAATTTCACTTTATTTTTCCACAACGTTCTATAGTAATGAATGTAATGCAATTCTACTAAATTAATGTTGGTGTGCAAAGATTTAAAGCATGAAGCAATATTTTATATAAATAATGCTAATAAAGTTATACAGTATCACCATGTATGAATGTGGGCTACATTATTTTAAATTCAGCTATTTTTAATACTCCATTATTTTTATTTATTTATTTATTATTATACGAACGTGGACTGTCAAAACAATTCATTAAAGTTCCTCTGTTGCAGCAGCTAATGGGACATCGATAGATGTACTACCGACTTCACGTATGAAATATTTTATACAAATATTTTAATTTATTAGGTCTATTGTTATTGAATACCTTATAGTTTTACACATCGCGGGCGAGGCTTCGACTTCGGGCTATCCAACATCTTACCTGGCCTGGGCTTCATCCAGACTTTGATCCGTGATCGTCATAATTTGCTGTAAAATGTCTCCAATGTCTTGTTTTCTTCCATCGCCGTCCGTTCCTCCGCTGCCTTCCTGCATGTGTTGCGGCAGACCGGGGTGCCCTGCCATCCCTACCCCCGAATGAGAATGCATCAGTCGCGGCTGCTCGTCCATCGCTTTCCTCTCGGATCCTACCAACCCTCCACCTACAGGCTACGCGTCAATCAGGTGGCGATTCCTTGGAAAATTCCAGCGGTCAACTGCTTCCTTCGCCTGCTTTACTTGTTCTGTTGAGCAGTGTGGTTTGAGGAAGGGGGGGCGGGGGGTGGGGTGGGGGGGACAGAAACAAGCCCGCTTGCACACGCTCGCTCCTTACCAGCTGGTCGAAGAAGCTGAATGTGAAATCTGATCTGAACTGCTGGCTTGAGTGGAGTAGGCTGAGCGTAGAAAAAGACTGTCTATTCTAATGTTATTAAATATATCGCGCTGTTATCCGACACGTGAAGCGTACCTAGGAAATCGACAATGCCGTCATAAACGTGTTTCTCTCAGGAAGAACTGTGGCTTGTCTTAACATCCTCTTGCTTTTGTCATGTACAGTTGGTTACAGACTGTCAAGGGGCAAATAGCGAGAGTATACGAGTCAGACTCCGCCCACGCAACATGATTGGGAATATAGACCATTTAGCCCCACCTTGAGGTGCCTCTCATGAAACGTCGATCATTGCACTGTAAAGGTGGGGAGAAGCTGGCAGATCTCGGTGCCTTTACAAGCGGCGAGACATTTCGGAGTGGCAACTCGGTGATGGATAGAGCCTGGGCTCCAAATAAATAATAGTGTCTGACGTGAGAGGTCTGCTTTTGTCATCGGCCTATGACCCCCGGAAGATCTCCATTCGTTCCATAGGAGACCATTTAATTTTCTTGACCGTTGCCAAGAACTAGATTTATCCCCCCGTACACTAATCAAAACAATTGACCACTCCCCTTTAATTTGTGAGAATTATTAGATAGATAATGTGCTCTAAGATGAATGGTTAGAAAACGTCCGTGGTTTGATGGGGGAAATAACACAAGACAGCCAGTTGTGATGTAAGTAGCATTAATATATGATACAATTTTATGTTATGCATAAGGCGCTATAATAACGCATGCCTGTGTTATAGCGCCCCCTAATCACTTTGCACATTTGAAAACTGTTTGCAATTTAATCTGTATGTGGGAGGGGTAGAGATGAGTCTGAGATGACAGCTCGAATTCATTTTCAAACCCGAACAACTTGTTTTTTTTAAACAAAGTAATTAATTAATTAATTAATTAATTAATTAATTAATTTTAAAAAAAGGGTCACCCTGAGTTTCCACCACTATGCTACTGAGAATATCCCTTTATTAAAGCACGGTCAATCATTCTCAAGAACGCTTGCTAACCTCAAAACAAAATCGCCTCTCCCTTCATAAGGGAGAGTCTTCTTCCCGCAGAAGCTCCGCTCCACACATTTGAAACACATTGCGAAGCCGAGCGGACTTGTTGTTGCCAGCGGTGTTCGCCACTTTGTTTATTCATAGAGCCAGGGCTGTACTGTATCAGTACCGGATTATGTTTTCAGCATGCACAAAGAACCAGCAATAAAATAGCGTATCGCGAGGAGATACTTGGGGAGTTTCCACCAAAAGTGTACCAGCTTACTATACTTACTGGACTTACTATACCTTTAATTTGTTCACCTGGGTTGTAGAACACTCTGAGAGCGTGCGTGGGTGTGTGTGCATGTGTGTGTGCGCACGTGTGTGTGTGCGTGTGCATGTGTGTGTGCGTGCCTAGCTGGCTTACATGTGAGGGCTTGCATCCTGGCTGCCGTTGGGCAGGGCCTCCCTAATGCAGGCCACTGACCCATGTTGTGCAGCCAGGCACGCGAAGCAGCGAGGCCGCTTGCTTGGCTGCGTGTGTGCCTGGCCAGCCAGGATGGAGAGAGAGTGCCCTTCAGGGCCATGCATATAGCGCTCTCCAACTCTCCCCACTGAGACGAGCGGCTCGTAGTGGGAGAGGGGGAGTGGGGAGGAGAGGCACAGATCTCTGTATAGTCTGCCACTAAAGTATAGGGAGCGGGCTGTGGAAAAGAAACATAGGCAGACATAGCCTCTGCTGTGTTTGCACTATCAGGAACATATAGACTTTATTATGCTCTCACTTTGTTTCTAAACTATACTGTTCGCAATATTATGGAAATGTTCTGAGTGTGTGTGTGGAGCTGTGGGGCGTGCAATTGCGATAACTCCCTACCCGTATGGGCCTTTGTGCTTTGGGAGGCCGGGGTTAGAATCCGGCCCGCGGCTATTTCCCAATCCTTCTCTCTCCCACTTGTTTCATGTCCCTCTCAACTGTCCTGTCCAATAAAAAGATAAAGCTATATATTCCAAATGTGATTTGGTTTCTGCTACAGTTAATTCTGTTGTCCATTTTCTGAACAAGGCCATGGTCCAAATACGGTCTTTGTACCATCTATAGCACATTTAGAATGTCTTTTTAGACATCAGCATAATATTAGGGGCATTTTAGTATGTTAAAATACTTTATATAACAGATTATTTTGTTATAATTTTATTTCTGGTACCACCACATACATTTGTGTACCCTGCTGCTGACAGTAACGTGACAAGAGCCATTTGACTAAAAATTACCTTCTGGTTTTAATTCTATTATTGTAGGGAAATAAATTCACATCTTCCACACATGCTTATACTGTACAGTATCTAGAATAGACTGGTTGTATTTTTACAGTAAAATGGATTTGCACAATGTACACCTACATCTAAATCCCACTGTAACATTTTTGATAAATAAAATATTAGATTATTCTAATTTGAAGGAAATTATATTTACCATTAATTAAAACATGTATTCCATGGATTTCAACAGTAAAAATCTACATAATAAATTATAAACATCCAAAAATATGTACCAGAACTCATAAATATCTCTCTGATGATACAGTATATCTTACATTTCTGGCTAGTATTTCCAAATGACAAACTATTTAAAAATCACGAGCTGCATATTTTCATAGCTCAGAATTCAAAATACATAACTTGGATGCACCCATTGGAATACCTCTGTATACCTATTAGCATATTTGAGTTTGAGGTCTACTGACAGTGACATCTCAGAGAAGTCTTCCCGATTCCCAGGTGAAGCTGCATTGCTATCCTTGAGCTAGCTATATCTCCCCCATAGGAATGGCTGTGAAGTACTGGCTATGTAAATTGGGAGAAGAATATGTATGATGTATAATCGTAAATGTGGTACGCTTCCTTGCCATCTGCTCAGTGGTGGTATAATGAGAATACCTGAGGGGGTCTCTGTTACACCAACATACATACAACTCGCTAACATCTGCCAAGTTACGTTAGCTAGGCATTTAGGAGTCTAAATGTATGCTGATACTTTCACAGACTCTACAGCAAGGCAAACAAATCAGAAAATGGGCAATGATATTCCTCTTCTCATTGCCCAAAAGATGTAGGCTACTGTATGTGATACTTTGTATAGATTGTATTGTATTTGCAGTAAATGTGTAACCAGTGAATTTCCAACAATTTTGGATTTTTATTACATTTGTATTATTCTAACATTCTTATTATAGTAATAAATAAAAATTGATAGTGTCGTCAAATATGTTAATCTGTCAGAAAACAACAGTCCAATTGCCTTCGGCAAATCAATCATCGACAAAAGCAAGGCACCATTTTTATTAAATTATTTTGTCTTTGTTAAAGGTAAAAAGTAAAGGTGCTTATGTGACATACACATACATGTTGTGAAATTCAACCTCTGCATTTAAACCATCCCTCAAGGGAGCAGTGGGCAGCCGCTGTGCAGCGCCCGGGACCAACTCCAGATTGGAGCCAGTGTCACTGGTCAGATGGCGCTGGCTGGAGGATGAACCTGACATGTTATTTCTGAAGTACTTCAGAGATGAAGGCAACACCATTAAAAATACAGCAAACAAGTAATACTGTATTCCTGGGAGCCTTGTTTGTAACAGTGTGATGCTTCAGAAATAACATTTAAGTACTTATGGTATTGTATGTCACTACTGTAGATGTTGCAACATCTCAGACCAAAACAAATGCTTTGTGGGCCAGACACTCACACACAAACACAAACACACGCACACACACATTGCTACTGTAGTAATGTTTACAATAGAGCAGAACAGTGTGGTTTCGGAAGTACATTTTCCATTCATTTTCTCCATCCTTATATAAAGTGTTTTAAGCTTGGAACCAAGCCAAACAGCTACAAGGTTGTGTCAATGGTATATGCTCTGGTAGAAGCCACAAGTCCTTGTTTTAATTAAGATAAACATGATTTATTTGTGATGTCACGGATAACTACTACAGTACCCACAATCCTAAAGTGTAACAGCGACGTCTCTGATTGGTGGAGCTGGCTTTCCTCGCGATGCCATCCAGAGCCACTTAGAACTCCGAGAAGTTCGGTGCTCTCTCTTACCATGGAAATGTTTTAAACCTTGCAAAGTCATGCCGGCTAGGGAGCATTGCTATTGCTGAAAAGTACGATTGTTTATGTTACAAGTATAAATAATATTAAATGTATTGTATTACATTGTATTAGTTATTAGCAGTTCCATCACTATTACAATATGTTTTGTACACAGTGCTGTTGTCATAACAACATTTTATTAACAAAATCTGCTGTTCTGGTGGTCTGCATGGCACAGCTCAACAGTGCAAGATGTTATATATATATATATATATATATATATATATATATATAT
>JAODLL010004776.1:0-10924 GCA_026546735.1 Forbesichthys agassizii | reverse complement strand
TGTTTATTTCTCAAATCGCAGCCTTATTAAAACGTACGGTTGTTCAACTCACCTCTTGTTCTGCGCCTGACTCCTTCAAAGCCATACATTATTACAGCCGACCCTTTAGATCCGACGTCCAGATAGGTGCACTACCCCCTTTCCCCCCGCTGGTGCGCAGATTAGTGTTGTCTATTTTTCGACATTATTGTAGCAGATGCTACAAATAGATCTACTGTGTATAGCCTAATCCTATAATCCTGTTTAATATAATATTTTTATTGATTGATGGTTAATTTGGACACCCTAGCAAATGTGCATGCACATTTTCTATGTTAACACTGGTGGGCACGGCTAACCAGAGTGGGAACACAAATGCTGAATGATAGTTTTATCCGCAGTGGCCCCGCCGATTATCCGTGGAGAGCTCAGAAAAAGTTAGCAAAAACACTAACATAAACAACCATCTGCGTCAGGGGTTACGGGTATAGTCTAGGTTACGAGCGTACTGTAGGCTCGCTTGTGCGTAGGTTATGTGTTGCCAGACTGTGTGTGTGTGTGTGTGTGAGTGTTTGTGCGTGTGTTTGATTGAAATACAAATTTTACGTTTCTCCTTGCTATCATCTCGTTATCCACTCGTTTCAAATACAAGAAGTAGGCCACTGTACAAGACGTCTCTTTCCACAGAAACTCCACAGCGCCACACATCTCAGCGGGACTGTCGGCAGATATGGATAACTAAAATCTGAACCAGACCCATCACTTTTCAAAACAAACATGTAGTTAGACTCTCAGAATATTTTCCAAATATAGGCTAAACAAGGATATTTGACATAGCAAATCAACCACATGTATTGCACATCGAAAATTATAGCCATTAATAATTTGATCCAGATAAAAGCAGCTGCAGATGATTTTATCGGACAATAAAATGTAAAAAAAATACACTACCAAGTAGGGTTGGGTATCGGAATTTAATCGATTCCGGTTCCGATTCTGCTTATCGACTCCGGTTCTTAATTGATTCCCGGTTCCGAATCCAATTATTTGTGGAAATAGAAATACAACATAATTCAAGAGGTAAAATTTCCTGACTTTTCATTTAGACTATAATCAGTCAAATCAAGGTCAATGTTTACCATCAGATCTGACAGGATTATGACAGGATTCAGGAAGGGTTATTTTTCCTTTCATTTATAAAAAAGATAAATGAGAAGAGCTTTTTTTAAATGTGGGATTTTAATCCAACCTGTCTCATTCATTTCGTGAGTTTCTTTCATCTGATATTTCAGTTCATGATAATGTAATGACCTGGACAATGTTACAAGCATTGTCAACCTTTTGAGTTAACTAGGCTTAGTATAGGCCTATCGTTGCTCAGAGAGCAAAAATACAATCTATTTTTAGATCAGAGGCGGAGCACATTGTTAAAGCTCAGTGTAATTAAACGTAAAAAATAAAACCAATGCAACGTTGTAGGCTCATATCGCTAAACTATATTAATTGTTTTAGTGTGGCTTCAGCTCTAGCTGGTTATGCTGGTGCTCTACACGGCGCATTCAGCTCCACTACAGGTAGAGCTGGAGCAGAGGGAAGGTTTATGTGATTTTTTTTGTTTCGTCGCTATCGTCATTTATAAAGGAAGTTTATCTGATGGATTTGGGTTAGGAAAGAAACAAGAAACAGACGCTTGAAAGAGGTAAACAGAAGTGTCCCGTCAGTTCTGGCATGCTTGCATTTTTGCATGCAAGTTAAGCAAAATTGGTCAAATTACGTGACATTTCAGCCGTCGTGTATCAGTTGCTGGCAGATCAAATGGTAAAATGCGCAACTTGCCTTGTTGCTGTTTTCTTTCATAAAATGAGGCCACACTTGACCGTTTAGCGAGATCCATATTTCACACTGTCAATGTAAGCTAGGTTCTCTGCAGCGATGATACGTACAGTGTGATAGGCAGATGGCTATGCATCAGCTAAAGCTATTTCTAATGAATAAATTGCATTTTGGAACCGACTAGCAGAACCAAAATGTAATTTATTTTAAAAGGTACCCTTGTTCTTGACCCGGTTCTTTTTTCGGTTCCAACTTGGAACAGCGTTTCGATACCCAACCTTACCTCCAAGTGCCCAAATTGTGTTCTGATTTTAAAGAAACAAAACATGTAACTTGTTTATATTGTTGGTACAGTAAACCATGGCACAGATTCAGGCGCGGTCTCCATTGGCGACCAGTAGGAGCAACCTCCCTAATAATTTCTACGAAAATTTTCAATATTACCCTAAATTAAAAAGTTTTTGTATTATTAAGTCATATTCAAATGCTATTTTGTAAGCCTCTAAACTACCTGTTTCACCACTAAAACCTTAAAAACTCTATTTCCTATGTTAAAATCGCTTCAGTGCTCTCTGCGCTATGTAAACTTTATTGTAGAGAGAGAGAAGGAGAAGATTTTATTGGCATCCTCCCTAAGGCCCTACACACATGAATGTGATGCTAGCAGAATGCTACTTTTTGCTTGCTATCCTATCTTTTCCATGTTAAATGGAGGATGACCTCCCTAGCCAACCAGGCATTAGAACAAAATATTGACATCTTCAACATCCAATAGAATAATAAAGGGGGTTGATCAAAACATTTTAAAATTCTAACTCTTGCCAGAGATTCGATTTTGTAAAAATATATTTTATTAGTTGGGTCGTGTTGTTCGTTATGGTTTAAGTATTTGATCCTACTATTTTAAAATAAATTGCATAGTATTTCATTTTATTGAACTGTGCAACCAGTCCAATAAAATAAAAAATAAAAGTGCAAAGAGTGCAGTGCTTTTGTGATAGAGATTCAAGATGCTTGGATATATGCCAGTTGATCTGAATGAAGGTCTACGTTTGCAAACTACTCAATACAAGATGAAGATGAGTTAAAACATCTGATTGACAATACATAAAATTAGGCTGTTACCAATAAAGATAACATTAACAAGTAGATGTTCTTTGTCGTTTTATTTTTTATTCCCTTATGCAGAACTCAGAAGTAGTTACATTTGTTGTGTCTTGTTGGATTTTGTAGTTATATACAGGTGTGGTGAAACTGAAAATAAATAATCAAAATGGACGAATTAACATTCAAATTATTTCACAATGCTTAGTTAGGTCTTAACATTACAATTCTACATTCAAACTTTGTTACTGATATCCAAATGCAACACATTGCAGAAACATTTCAACATGTAATATAAACAAATGTATAACATTAGGGTCGAGCTGAATTTCCTATTAATAACTAAACAATCCGATGCATACGCAAATAATTAACCTACATGTGACCGTAGCTAAAAATACATTGCCTGCAGTCTAACATTACGTTGTTTGTGGTCTCTAGATATTGCACTCTACAATGCTTAAACATTTAACCATTCTCTCTAATATTCTTAAACCCAAAAGTATTGCTTACCACGCTGGGAATAGTTCACTTAAAATAATAGTTTTGATCAGGAATGGTTACAGCAAGTCGAAAACACAAGAAACACTATTTCCTTATTTCCGCTCTACCAGCCTGAGCCCACAATTCAACGGTCTTAAAAGGACAGCACACAACATAGGCCTACTACCTTTTTAACCTGTTGCACCCGACGAACCCACCGACAGGTTCAGAATTGATCTCTATCGTATTGATTGACATATACTTCATAACACACTGTGGCGAGGCTCTAATGCTTACGAAATAATACTCCAAGTGCTCCAACTTAGACAGCCCTAAAGGTTAATACCTTCTCCGAATATGTATTGACACATACGCCAAGGCTTGTGTCGAAAGGGGGATGTATGAAATAAGGTCATCTCATATGGGTTAATAACTAACTTAGATTAACAAGAAATGTATGCCTGTATTTAACCGTTTAGAAAAAGACAGAAGAAAAACAATTCATTATTGGTTTAGTTGCAGAGAACAGAATGTCTACTGCTACAAGTTGAAAATGTAATGCCCTTGAAACTAATCTATCTGAATATAAACAATATCTGAATAGGGTAGCTAGAAGCCCAAGGTGGTAGAAGTGACCGCACCAAGCAAGGTCACAACTTTTGCTACTAAAGATGAATTTGACACAGAAGTGGAGGAATTAAGAGAGATTTGTCAAGCATACTACGACATAGGCCAGCTTTAACAGGTTTAAAGCTAGCATATTTTTGCAAGCACAACATCTGTTGTGGAAGCATCGGGGTTCAAATGGGTTTGACACAGGTTAGAGGTCATTCGTCTCAAGTCCGCAGAAGAAACCAACTGATCACCAGAGATTTAGGTGTGAGCAGAATGGCGGCTCTTTTTAGACTCCTAGTTCTAGGATTGATTAAAGAACAGATGCAGACATCTATTGCAAAAGGTTACGGTACTTTTATTGTCACATACATATTGTTACACATGTTGCGAAATTCATCCTCTGCATTTAACCCATCCCTCAAGGGAGCAGTGGGCAGCCGCTGTGCAGCGCCCGGGGACCAACTCCAGATGGGAGCCAGTGTCACACACACATCTTATCAGCATGAGGAATGTCACTAATGCAAGACAATATTGATGTGCTATAGAAAAACAAGCAAGCGATATCTATAAAGAGTTGAAGATACATGTACAGAAACTAACACCTAATAAAATCTTGCCACAAACACACGAGGAAGGAGAAGCCATTGATTTAGATTCACTTTTAGATACCACACACTGACAAGATGGAAATAGGAATGTTTGGATTGCATTGCAAATGTGTGGTGCTAACATTGCTTGTGCTCTATCCCGTTTCCAGACTACACCTTCTGATGCATCTACTCCACACGGGCAGTCTAATGACAAACAATTGAATGGAAAGTAAAAGGATATTTCACTTGTATTGATAATAATACTATAATGGAGTCCAGCATTGGATTCCATGTGCCCATGAAACAGACTGAGACATGTATCATGCCTCCCTGCCAAAGGGAAGGAGGTAGGTGTCCTTATGTGAATTTATTAATGTATAGTTTGTTAAAGCCTTCCTGCTCATCTAAATTGGCTAATGACATTTTGTGAGAGTACACCAGTCCCTTTCAGACTGACCAGTTGGAGAGGCCATACGGGAGAGATACAGACCTGTGGCCTACAGCATATCATGTCTTGCCCAAATGGGTGGAATGGTTGCTGATACCCGGCAACCGTCGGCACAGGTACCAAGTGTATCCCCATGGGTGCTAAAGGCAGCCCAGGTGCCAATACGGATAGGCAGTACTGATTGGAGCAGGAACTACATTGGCCCTAAATAAAATTAATGGATTGGCTTAGAAGATTCTCACATTGGCAAATGAGACTGAAAATGCAAACTATTGACAAATGAGCAGAAGGTAATACGATCAGCTGTAATACAGCATCGTTTAGTTTAGACTGCCGGAAGTGGAGAGGTCTGCAAGAATGTAAACAACATATTGTTTTCATCTGCCTGACAATTATAGAAATATTACTGATATTAGTTCTCACATGCAACATGCTATGGCTAGCGCCAATAGCCCATCTGAGTAGCTATTTTCAGTGGGGAACAGGCTGGCTGTTTTGGGGGGTGTCTTTCGCCCTCCCTCTTATTATTCCTCTAGCAGTGTGCCGCTGCGGACCGCGCAGCCAAACTTTGGAACAGATAAGAAACGACTGACGTGTCATAATTCAGCGCCAGTCCCTGTGCGAGCGTAGGAAAAAAGAAAAACAACTGCCTTCCCCCTACCAGCTATCACAGCTCAGTCAGAGCGGTGGCCCTGGGGACACCCAGATGTGCCTGTGGGCGTGCTGACTGATTTTATTGAACTGTATTGATCTTGAAGAGATTAGTGTTGGTCTCATTTTCATGAGACAAAAAGAAAAATGTGCTTAACATTTTCGATATTCTTATAAGGGCTTAAGAGGGTGTCCTATGTTATTGCTTAAAAGTAAACAGACAGGAAAAGAACAACAAGTGCTGAGGGGCTGTGCAGGACAGGAGAAAACTAGTGGAGTCAGCTATCTCTTAAGGTCAGCGTTGTGGCACGTTTGGTTTCGGTGACGTCGGCTCTCCCCGGCGACAAAGGAGGATTGGGAGAGAGAGCCAATGACGCTCAATCAAGATCAGATAGGGAAACCACTGTCTAGACTATTACCAATGGGCCAAGGGAAAGGCAGTACACAGACTTTGTGAACTGACCATATTGCATGTTCAGGTCAGGGAGAAGAAGTGGTCCAGAGCTCGGTGCTTGAATTTCTAATCTAATATTAAAGCTGATTGATTAACTTAGATACAACGTCTTCTAATTTATCCTCATCAAAGAACATGCAGGAACTGGTGTTGGGATAACCACCCAGATTCCAACAATGTTGAGGCCCTCTTCCTGTGTAACTCTTTACACAGGTCTGAGAGGTAGAAATGCGGTAGAAAACGCCCAGTCTCTGAAATCAGATCATGTTGCCGACACAACATGCACTTCACGAAACTACCTCGTGGGGATCCGCACATTGAATCATTTCAGTATTTTCATCTTGGTCATCCATGGGAAGCAGAATGTGTCACCTGTGCTGGAACCTAGCCACCTAGTTGCTAGTCAGTCTACCAATCCATATGCATGTTAAGCTATTGCTAAACTAAATGACTTAGCTACCTTTTCAGCCAAATAATAGAGCTCCTTCCTTGAGCTGGCTGCTGCTGCCATAGCAGCATAGTAAGGAGAGAAAGAGGAGGGAATTTCAAGCTTTACCAGTGTAACGCTAGCTGACTGTTCTTGTGTCCAATGTTCCGTGGAGTACCGTGCCTTTGCCCCTTTAGGGCAATTTCAACAGGGACGTGCGGTGAGATATAAGTGAGGGTAGGCAGGGGAACATGTGGACATGGGGCTAAAATCATAGCAATGCACAACTAAAAATATGTCATCTTCTTGAAAGCTACTAGTTCCAAAGCACGAACATACAGTGTGCTATAATCAGCGAGTGAGGGAGAGAGATGCATTATATTTATCCCCGTGTTTATCGCCCCAATGTGAAGGAAGGTTGGCCAGATAAAGTACAGCTCAGGGTACGGATCCATACTACTGCTTTGGAACAAGGACATCTACAAACTTCTCTGGCATTGCAGCAGGTTGGCAGACTTATATTGTGTATGCTTATGTAGATGTCCTGTTTTTGTGAAAATTCTAAATGTGTACAAGCAGTTATGATGACTTGCATTTGTTTATGCCTGTATGTAGTAAAGGAGGAAAAGGATTACAGCTATATCTAAGACCTCCATAGTGATATCCTGAGAAGATAGCTGGCCAACAATGTTAAGAATCCGAGGCAGAATGCATGATGACATCTTTGGGCTCTGTCAGGTATCCCACCGCCTCCCACACAGGAACTGCTGCAAAAGCAAATAATTGAAGGCCTTGGTATGAAATTAAACCATTGTAGTAATTTTAGTAACCAAATTTAAGAGAATATTGTACTGTGCTGTACAAATATGTTTTTGTTTAATGTCTAATTTTGATATAATCTCTTTAGTATGAACACCTCAAGTTGTCCACATGAACCCTATCTTTTTAATGAAGGTTGTTATAACATTGGGAGAATGCCATTATTTATTAAATGATTACCTACTTGTAGTACAGTATAGCAATAATAAAATATATGAATTGATTAGAAATGCTTGTAATGTGCACAAATGTATTTAGGTATATTTAGAATAGAAAAAAATATTGACATCAAAATCACTATACTACATCTGGAGATAATACCAACATAAGTGGGTCTGGGTATATGTTTATAACCCTGCACACAACAGCTATACTGCCACACATTATATGGTCTATATGCAGCATGTTGAAAAATGCTGGTTGTGAGTCTTGAAAAGCCATGGCCCCTCGCTCATCGCCTGTCAGATGACCCTCTCTTTGCTGCCACGATGACGTCTTCCTCTGGCATACTCTGATTCTGTACACTCTGTAACATTACATATTATAATATTACATAAATGTCTGTCACACATCTTCAAAAAATATATTTTTGAAAATGTAGCTGTGCAATAGGCCTTTGTTATTTATGCAGGTATATTCTCAGGTATGAAATATGCAATATAATGTACTGTGTTTAGACGACTTTTTGGATATGTCAGATACTCCTACATTCACATAGTATACCATTGGTGTATAATAACATTCTGCTTATGCAAACACAAAGGTTTTTTTTTTTTTAAAGAAGCAAGAGATTGCACCTTCTCTCAGGGCACAGTTCTGACTGATACTGGTAAATTAGTTTTTAGTAAGACACCTGTAGCCAATAAAATCTCTACCGGTAGGCTAATTGTTATACTATAGATTACCCATTACCGGCTAATGATTAGCTGCTAACCGTAGACTAAGCACCTGTACTGTTATGTAACAACAATATACTGTTACTAGTCTACTGTTATCAGTAGGCTATGTAGATGCTGGTAAAAACGGTATATGGATATATTTGCATGCTATGGAAAAAAAAGTAAACAACCTGCTGTATGCTAAATGTACCATGAAGATCGGTAAATTAGATGTGTAAATAAAGCTTACACTTGAAATTACAATTCTATCTACAAATACCAGTATACTTTATAATAGTCTAAAATAAAAAACACACACTAATTATGAAATTGGTGTTTTAGTAGCCTACCTGTGAATCGGACATAGTTGACTGGTACAATGTTGAACCACTGAGAAGGGTTGAGCTACGGCTGGCTTTCAGCCTCTCACTGACTGAGTCCTCATGCACGCACAGCTGGGTGGGGCTCCAGAGGAACGAAGAAGAGGGGGTGGGTTTTTTGGTTCGTTGCTTTTCAAAAGCTTGCTCTCTTTCTCTCTTTTAAGATAGTTTTCCTTGCAACTCAATTTTTGCTTACAGCAGCTTTAAAGCTATAGTAAGCAATTGCACTGTCTAATTCACAATAGGCTATATCTCATTGGTATGCTGGCTGCCTGTTCTTTGTGCTGGATACAATCTGATGTTTGTAGCCTACACAGCCTTGGCTCTGTTATTAGTAACACTAACAAAGTGGTGCAGATCACACTACATAGCAATATCATAGCCTTTGCAATGTGTTTTCAGAGTGTGGTGGGCAGAGCTTTTGTCAGCACAAGAGGTTATTTTGTTTTGATCGACAAGCTGTCTCCAGAATGATTTACTTAGATACCTTTAATTTACTTAGGCTATTGAATGGGTCACCAAAACAATAGCCCTCCCTAAGATCACTGGCAGGAGCAGTCACTGCAATATTGGATTCACATTCCAACAGACTCAAACTGTTGGTGGATGAGAGGCAAACCACACTTACCTATAGCAATGGAGCGCAGGTAGAGCCTTTCGGCATCTTCATACTGGTTCATGTCATAGTTGTAAAGCGAGGCCAGGTGGCCCACAGATAGAGCCACCTCATAGTCCTCTTGCCCCAGGAGCTGCTCCTTGATCTGAATTGCATTTATGTGCATCTCCTCTGCCTCCTGGGTGTGGAGCAGACACAAACAAGGCATTGGTGCACTCAATGAAATGTCTCAGAAGGACCTTACTACACACCGCTTTGTATTAAACCACCCCCAAACACCTTAAACTTCCGCATGGACTGGTAGAGGCGGCCCAGGTTGCCGTAGTGTTTGGCCGTCTGGACATTAAACTCTCCAAAGGCCTTCTTGGCCAGCTGTAGTGAGGACAGGTGCAGGTCATGAGCTTCCTGCAGTAGCCGCTCCTCTGTCTCCTTGTTGTGGCAGTCAATGGCGATCTCTTCCAGTATGAGGGCTGACAGATTGAATGGAACATAGTGACATTAGAGTCTACAACTCCACACCCCAACTGCCCATGTCACATGCCAAACACTGAGGATGACACGTGTTTGACATCTGGTGCTGGCCAATGATTCCTGCTGGACTGTGTTCAGTGTAAATGGCAGTATATTTATAGAGCATCTCAGCCCCCAGCTCGCTCAAAAACCTATGTGAATAGTTTGGAATTCAAGAAAATAACCCCTGCCACTTTGTGGAGGGTTATTGGGCTACAAAATGGCATCAATAGCCAATAAGAGCACAATGCATATCAATGAAAGCAACAGCAATACTTTAAATTCTATCTTTAAAGGCATGGTTAGTCAGTAGTCATTTTCAAGAACACTTGCTAACAATATCCCTATGCGCGTCAGCAGTGCCGGTCCACACATCAAAAGGCATTCTAAAGCAATGCGTAGTACCAGGGACATCGCCAGGCTGAATTTTGGGGGCTGTAACCCACCTAAAATAATTATTAGCCTCCCTAAATAAGTCAATATTTAATCAATATATTTTTGTCATCAATTTCAACCGTTCCATAGCAGCACGTCATAATGGGGCAGGCACTAGGACCTGGGGGAGGCTGCATGAACAAGAGACTTTCAACATTGCATCTGACTGTCTACAAGCTAGAATCAGATGACTGAGGTTGATAAGGCTAGGCGCTGCAGGTACAGTGACACTGCCAGAAATGTGTAAAGCAACAACATGCTTTAGACCAGAAAAGGTTAATGCTGTTTTCTTTACAACTAGAACATTACTGGGCACATGAAACATAGCAAACTTTTTTATCAGTTTCTGCTGGTGGAGATTGAACTATTTGATACACACATATTATGGGGGACAGGATAATCGAGTGGGCTCTGGGTGTTTGGCTACCAACCGGAAGATTGAGGGTTCAAACCCTGTTGTTGACCTACCTGTAAGCATCCTTGAGCAAGATGCCTAACCCCTTACCATCCAACTGCTCCCGGTGGATGGTCGCACCTTGCATGGCAGCAATCACCATGGGTGTATGAATGTGTGTTTGAATTGGTGAATGTGAGGCAAAATATTGTAAAGCGCTTTTGATAAAAGCTTTGGGATTACGTGGAGTTTTGCATGAATTGGTCATAAAATGTGCTCTGAACTTCATCTAAGTCACAACAATAGAA
>JAODLL010004775.1:0-10926 GCA_026546735.1 Forbesichthys agassizii | reverse complement strand
GTAGAGAACATGTGAGCCTATAACACTCTAGAGGGACCGTAGGAGGAGGGGTAGAGAACACGTGAGCCTATAACACTCTAGAGGGACCGTAGGAGATGGGGTAGAGAACACCTGAGCCTATAACACTCTAGAGGGACCGTAGGAGGAGGGGTAGAGAACATGTGAGCCTATATCACTCTAGAGGGACTGTAGGAGGAGGGGTAGAGAACATGTGAGCCTATAACACTCTAGAGGGACCGTAGGAGGAGGGGTAGAGAACACGTGAGCCTATAACACTAGTCTAGAGGGACCGTAGGAGGAGGGGTAGAGAACACGTGAGCCTATAACACTCTAGAGGGACCGTAGGAGGAGGGGTAGAGAACACGTGAGCCTATAACACTCTAGAGAGACCCATGCACATTGTGATTGTGATGCTGGCTCCTGACACTAGGGCACATCAAGAGTGCACATCTTTAATCCATCTGTCACCTCACGTAGCCTACTAGCCTCACAATGGTGCAATACGTTTTTACATAATATTATGTCAGTGCTTTGATATTACAGTGTGTGAATCACAACACTATTCACTGTGTGGGCTGCTCCCAGTTGAGTTCAGCCAGTATTCAACTAATTAGAAATGTAGGAAAACAGTATGTAAATGCATGATTTAAATTCACACAATACTTTCTGCACGACGAAGCACAACATCGGATATCTCCCAGATGGTCATGGGTGGTTAGGCCAGGTGAAGGCCATACGCGCAGCAGACAACCAGCACTGCCTGCCGCATGATACTTCCTGTTAGTCTGCCAGGAGGACTCTCTGTCAGAGGCAGATGGCCGTGATATGAGCCCCAAGTTAACCTTTCACACACACACACACACAGAGGCAGAATATTTGGCATGGAATGACCATCTAATCCCAGCTTTAAGGCTTGTTATCCAAAAACAGACAAAAAACAGACAAATGAGAGGAACCTGCAGTGGCCAGGGGCAACCATGCCTCTTCTGTCTGGCGTCAGGAATTCTACAGGGAGGGGACAGACAAATGTTTGAGGGCCGTGCTGTGACCATGCTGTGGCCTTCATCTACCTCTTAATCATTTTGAACCTGCGCCTGTGTTTGACTACGCTCACACATGCACACAACATGCACAGTTCAATTCTAATAAATCAGCCCCATAGGCTTCACGTCAACACAGACGTCAACAAAGACATCAGCAGGCATGTCAATATACGGTATGTCAACAAAGGCCACATGTCCAAAGATAACGCCTGAATCATATTGGAATATCCCAGTCTTATTTGTTATACAGGCATGGTAAGAACCACACTGCATTTCTTTGTTGTGTGTTATGTCCCTATATCACGTTCGTTTCCATTACGTCATTACCTGTACTAGCGTGTTGTTTAATTTCCTCATGTAAGGGACAGACCTTTTATTATGCACTTTGTGTAAACATGTAAACTAATGAACCATTATAACGAAGGATAGTGGCAGAAGTGGCTTTATGGACAAGAACAAAGCAAAGGTGAACCGTAAGAAACCCAGTCAGTGCATCCTAGTGACTAACTGGTCTATACAAGCACTGTCCCATATAAAGTAGTTTCCCACCAAATAATAGTGACGTATGACTCACTGCTAGTATGCTGGGTTATACTGTACCACTGTACTGTACCACTGGCCTACTGATGTATGGTATAACAGTGGGTCAATATGGCTGTGACATTAAAGCAACCTTCAGCTCCAGGGCAGTAGAGGAACAAGTGATTCTCCCACCATCAGTGACAACCTCACTTAAAGGCTTGGCTGCAGAGCTGATGGATCAACAGGAAGCAGAAATGCCTCTGATTGATTTCACTGGCAACACGAGATAGTAGGATTGCACATTTAACCATAGATTATTCAAGATGATTAGCCACTGCAATATGCTAATCACGTGATGTATAAATGACTGGACGTAGTTAAACAGGGTAGTATTGCTAGTAGCATTACTTTTATCACTCAGAATTAGGAGTTGCGTCCACTAAATTCATATTGTTGTAGTAAAGTAAGTACATAAATACGTCCATATACTGCAATATAATCAGTTGTGTGAACTGTATAATAGCAGTCAGCACCACAGAAATGCTATTTACAGTAATTGCAATTCAATTGGAATGGAAATATAAACAGAAGTTGCAAACGTATCTTTGTTGTGACAGACCTGTCCACATGTCTTGGAAATGTTTGTGTTCAAACACAATCAGTGACACAATACACAGTAGATGTGTATGGAAGACTATGCTGATTGTTTGCTGGAGTGTCGGCCAGAATATTACTTGAAGCCAGGATGTACAGTATGCTAACAATTTAATTCATAAGCATTGGCAAAGTTATGTATGTGTAGTTGTTTATTTATACATAAAGAAACTATCGTGTGCATTACATTTTGTCAGATAATTAAAAGGAGCTCAACAAACAGTGTAGAACTAAACTTCTTAAGCTAACTACAAGCATCAGAGAAACCTAAAACTTAAAATGTGCATACAAACTGGAAAGAAATTACTATGACTAATAAGGTATCAAACTGAGGATGAAGATGTGCAAGATTCTTACATTTTTACAACACTTTTCTTGGTTTTAATTGTCTGTGGAAGATGTTATTTAGTTATTTGTGTCAGTGTTATCTTGGCATCATTTGTTTCTGTCTATTGTAATAACAAAATATTAAAGTCAATAAAAGCCTGGCTATATTGTGCTGCTCAACAAATATGCTGCATTTCAAATATGCAGCATCAGTGCTCGATTCATCAAACTGTTGAAAGCATTGTGATATGTAAAATAAAAATGATAAATTACTGCATTTATAAAGTGCTTTTATAACCTTCTGGCCACTTAAAGTGCTTTAAAAACTTGCCTCACATTCACCCATTCCCACAGTCATACACTAGTGGTATGTCAGCCATGCAAGGAGACACCTGACCACTGGGAGCGGTCAGGGTTAGGTGTCTTGCTCAGGGACACCTAGCAGGGTTCCAGCGACATCGGGATCACCTGCCGCACCACACAGCTCTGCCCACTGCGCATATACCATACCAAACAGTTTAAAATATCTGCATGTGATAAAACAATCAACACAACACATAAATGCTCTCTATCGACAGGTCTACATTATTGTACATTACTCCGCTGCAGTGTGACAGTATGCCAAGCAAATTTGAAATATTTTAATATATATCATCTTAATGCAGAGTGATAAAATGGTTCATGTGGTTAGTTTGGTTGAGAATAGCACTGTGTTCATCCTTCACATACAACACTGTATGCTAAGGATAAGAAATTCCCAATTATCCTGTTAATAATGATATGTCACTGCCTGCTGTTCTTCTGTGCTAGCAGCTTTTACTAGCCACGTCTGTAAAGAGGGCGTTTTGCAGATGATAAGCAGAAGGTACAGCGTGAAGCTGTTGATGGGTGGAGACACCCATTCTTTCCAGGCCTGTGTTCCAGTGCCTCAGTGAGGACTGCCGTGCCTGCGTTCTACACGGGCCCCTATGGAGCTCAGGATGGGGCTTACAGTAGTGAACGTCAGCCAAGAGCATGGTGACATATGTGCCATTATTTATAGCCAGCAGATCCTCTTGAGAGGCCCGGTGGCTGCTTAGGGAGGTATTATTTGAGAGCTGGACGCCTGGCCTGGCCAAAATGCAGCCAGCGGAACATTTAACAGCCAAACAATATACAGAAACAAAACAATGAATACCTTTCCTCTCAGGAGAGGCTGTAATATAGTTAAGTACTCATTTTAATAATGAATTACTATACAATAATGAATGGACAAGAAATGTGAACCGACTGGCTCTCAGCACAGAAAAGCAGCATGTTTATAAGGAAACAGCAAATAAGTAAATAAATATGTTAGGAATTTATTTTTCTCTTTAAAGTTACTGTATTATACAAAATACAAAAAAACAATCCCAGACCTCTGGGATAAAGAAAAGATTGATATTTTGCATTAAATAAATGATGTGCCAACTCATAGAACAACTCATAGAACTGAAAGGTGCTACGGTGTTCCCGAAATGCCATAAAATCTTGTGTGGAAAGGTTATAGCTCAATTAATGGTAGGCTAATCTATCAAGCAACATTAGCAGTCAATGGGATTAGGGCAAGAATTCCATGGCCTAGGGTCCCAGCAAGATATAGAATTTGAGACTAGAGGGCAAAACACAGTAAGTGAACCGTACTGGTCTGAACATAGTGTTAGGGTACATAGCCTAGCCCCCGACGGGTTGTGAGTTTTGAAATAATTCCCCTTATCAGTTGAATTCCTGTATACCGTATTTATGTCATTATCTTTGCCTGTGTTTGCTCAAGTTGGTAATGTTTATGCAGCAAATGGAAGAACTAAACTAGGTATCACTTTGGTGATGCCACACAGGTTTGTTGATCCAAATTTCACCTTAACTGTCTGGACCTTGCTCAAAGACACAAACGGTCAGAATGGTTACTCCAGTCTACAGTAATTCCCAGACAGTGCAAATTGTTCAACAGCCAAGCGGCAAATTTGATCAGCCATTTACTCGTGTCTGAAAGAGGCAGGCCTACTACATTTTTCATTTAGCCAGACAGGCAAGTCATTTATCATATTCAAAACATGAATAAGCCCTGCAAACACAAACTATGTGTCTAAAATAATTTAATGCTTTCCGCTAGCGGCCAGTAGCCTATTCAACATAAATAGGGAGGTAAAAGTGAACCTAAAATGTCGATTAAACAGTAAATATCTGACACATCTGTAAATTAACAGTAAGTTCACCCTAAGCAAAGGCTGTCATTTTATTTGCGAAATCAAACCTTTTAGATCGCAACAATGTTGATGTTTAACCATGATACCTTCCGTTCCTTCTGACGATTTCTGTTCTGTGATCAGCTAAGTGGGACAGTATTATAGAGGGCGGAGCGACCCCGAGAATGTTAACAGAAATACAGCAAAATCCAAAGAGAAATGGAACATTATATGCACGTTAGATTTTAACCAACTAACTGGGACAAAACTATTTCGCTAGTATTCTGCTTTACCTGTCCATATTGCAGTGCGCAACATAAAATGGCGTTATCTCTTTAGGTTACAAGCACTGACCAAAATGCAGTTTTGCAGACAGTTTTAAACACGTACATGCATGTAGCATACATTATAATGTAGTGACGCGATGTGACAGCTTTTTATAACACAGTAGCACTAGTATACGGTTCAATTTGACTTCTTACCACTAGCGCCTGGCGTTTCCAAATCGCGTCTCCCACCAGGTGATGTTGCGATCATAGTTTTCACTTGAACATTAGTCCAAAACGTTTTTAATTTCCATTCTAGTCGATTTGCCGAGATGCATTTTCCCGATTTAGTCCTTCTTTCGTTCGACCACAGCGACTCGCCTAGAGTGCGCGTGAAGCAGGCGTAAAGCGCGCTACTGCTCAGCCTCCCACAAGTCAGTGTGGTGGCAGATAGAGGAGCACGCCAACTCTATCTGTGCATACACTGGAAAGAGCAGTATTTAAGTAAACACGTAACATTTTATTAGATGAATGACTCATGTGAAATAGCATATATTGTTTCTTTCAGAAATAGTCTACTGTAAGTAACTCCAACAATGTGGGCTTGTCTGTCTATCATTGTACAGTATTAAAGCAAATGTTGCATAAATTAACTTTTCACTGCCTGCAGATAAAGGAAAATGTATCACAGTTGCCTGCTGCATTGATTGCATTGGACAACCTGACAGCAAACACGTTAGCAAGTGGTGGGTTAACAGTATCTAATATTCACAATTAGGAAACAGCATACAATATGGAACCCATGTTAGTATTACCAACTTTTAAACCTTTCTAAAGACTAGTGAATTTAATAACATCAGGATATCGTCGGAAATATTTAAAAGCTCTTGCACAAATGAATCGACTCAATATCCTGGAGCAGTCATTGCATGAACTTCTTAAATCAGCTTTCTCTCTTGCCTGAACAAAATGAACTAGAATGTATTTGTCATTTATTGTCACCATCAAAATATTATGAGTGATATTTTGAGTGATTTTTGGAAGTTACCTACTATTTTTGGTGAAACTTGTGCAAGAAACATATACATTCACAATTCTATGAATGAGGCAGATTTTCTATTCCAACGACATACTTTGTAAAAATGTATGTGACTGATGTGTCTTTTTCTCAAGTGAACATCTATAGTTCACCTTTTCAACATAACCTGTACTAACTACAGTAATAAAAACATTTGAGAAGCACTGCTCTAGACAAGGTATACTACGCAAGTGTTTGCTTATTCTGTAATACTCAGGAGCATAAACATTAATAAATTGGTCAAAAAATTCAAATCTCACGGATTAGTTTACCATTTGTTAACAGAATAAACATTAGTTTGTAAGCTTTGTTCTAATGAAATGAATCAGACAATCATGACATAGATAGATGCACATACAGTATAGACTACCAGTCGACTACATGGAAAAATATTTTATGTTCAGTGAGGTAGAACCCATTATTATATTGCAAAATACCCCCAGCAATTTAGATGAAAACCTGTTTGTGATATAAATATAAATGTTCTCATAACATTGTTATTCCGCTTAGGGTAAATTGCATCCCACAGCATGCTGTCAGCAATTACAAACACCTGCATTTGCAATCAAACTGTTTTATTACGGGTTTTTTTGTCTCAAGGCAAACAGATTTGGTGTATTGGCTAATTTTCTATTGTCCCCTTTCAGTTATGCTTTCCCCCCATTTTTACTTCTTGATATAAGTGATTAAAAGAATAGACAAATAAGCAATAATCACACAAATTGCATTAAGTTCAGATCAATATTATACAGTTTGTTTTACTGTGTAGCGTATACACACTTTTTAGCATGCATTCCATTTCACTCTCATAGATTCGCACTGTGCTCTACCCCTCTCCCACTGCCATCAATGCTTTTGTGTACAGTTTCAAATATCAACAGTGAGCTGGGACAGAAATATGAGGACTCTGGGGCACACAGTCGAGGACTGTTACAGCTGCAAAACACTGCATCGGCCTTTAGCAACCAACCGACATAGAAAATCAATTGAAACAGGCTACCAACTTTTGTCAGTGCTCCCATCTGAAATAGTAATCCCACTAGGCAAGGTTATATGATCTATGATTTTTATTTGCTGTTGTAGCCTACTAATGGAGCTTTGTATTTCCTGAAAGCCATGCAAGTTTGACTGGGGAATTGATGCCGGTCTTAGCTCTGTGGTATTATATAAAACAGATGGCGGATTGATCAGATTAAGGCGTGCCGTTGGAGCCGTGCACCGGTTAAGACCCCGACAGGGGCTTACGTTCTAATGCACACAAGAGAGAAATGAGATCGCCCCCGGGCAGGGTGACCCTATACTGCTACACCAGGCCAGAGTGTGAACCATGATCCTGGACCTCAGTGTAATCCAGCACCCTAGCCAGACATGATCTATACGCCCTGTGACTCCTACTGCTTGTCCTGTATCAGTGGCCGGATGCCAGGAGAATTACAGACCCGTCTCCCTGGTGTCACCGAGACACTGAAGATGCTTGGCTCGATACGAGCACACTGCAAACAGACTGCTGCACTACAGTGCTTACAGAAACACAGGAGGTATGACTTCACATAAGCCATCTGCACACACCTTGGTATTTTGCATATAGCTCTTCCTAACAGTCCGTCGAGGATGCAGAGAGGATTAACATGCATTCAGCGTCCACTCTGCAGTTAATAGAGGAAATGAGCATTTAGGGGTACACTGTTATTCAGATTTAATTACATGCAGGGTTACTGCCATGCCATCTTGGCCAGCAACAGAGGGAATCCACAGGCCTGATACCCAGTATTTATGTATGAGAAAATATCTATAGTGTGGTTATGAACATATATAATACTTAAGCCCTTAAATACTACACATGCCAAATTATTTATTCATAATAATACCCAGAGAAGCATTGTAGACACAATAGAGATATGTTTTTCAGAAACAGAGAATCAAACAATCAATATCAAGCTAAACTATCAGACAGTATAGTCTTAAATTAAGGTAAGTACACTATAGAGCTAAGGGTTTATCAAATGTTAAGTGTTGCTTTAGGCAGTCCTTTATCATACTTTATATCACAACTTACATCATAACGTCATGTATAAAAGATGTTAACTTACAGTATATACACCATACTGTCGTTGCTAAATATACATGTGCAGTGTGCTATCAAGCACAAGTTGAAATCCCCATGCCTGTTAATGTAACCTTGAACATAAACTAACTCTCCCCCGTGAGAACCTATACTAGATTGTTTTGTCCAAATGTCACTGGACTGCTGCCAGCTTGACAGATTCTTGCATGTTTATCGTGTACTTCTTGCTCCGATTAGAAATGTCTTTGACTATTGGACAGCTTAGCCTTGGCTATCCTTGGAGAGAAGCTCGTATAATTGAACTCCCTGAATCTGAAAATGTTAACTAAATGTTAGTGTAAAAAAAAAGATCTCACACTATAATGTCAAGAACTCTTTCAGTGTAGCACTTCAAACGGAGTTGTGAAGGTGAATACTACAACTATTTGAAAGCAATGACAAAAGCAAGCAACAAAAAAGAAAACTCAATTGAAACAAACACCACAATGTCTGTCCTGCGCTGACCGGTGACATTTGTAGCAGGTCTAGGACAGCCACCCTCATCCCAGTGGAATAAACTAGCAGTCAGTCTTATTATGCAACAGCTGCACAGCATCTGTTCAGGGTGTGGGGCATGGATTGACCCCATGTATATTTAGAGTTGTAAACGCTGGCTGGTGGTGTTGAGAAAACACTGTACAAATAATTAGATTAGCAGAATTTGTGGGGTAGGGACGTGGGGTGGTCTGCTCTAAATCATTTTAAGGAAGCCACAAATCTGTTTTGGTACTTAGAATGAGACTGCTTGTTTGTAAAAGAACAGCGGGTGCCTCTTGAGGTTTAGCAGAAAAGATATCCCAAAACGCCCACTGATCACAAAGCCTCTGTAAAGAGGTTTGCACTTCAAAAGAGCAGTAAAAGTAGCATGCAGTGCATGGGGAAGGGGCTTTTCCAACAAGTTCACTGAAAGAAGGGGCCTTGAATTATAGGCGTGAAATTCTAACGACATTATCTCTTCTAAATGCTTAACATGAGAAGGTAAAATGTGTGCTCTACTATGGAGCTGTCCCTGGTGCTTAGGGCTAAAAGCTCACAGTTCACGGTTGCTGTCCATGGTACTAAAGTACTATTGCAAAAGAATTGATCCTCCTTCGCTGGATGTTCTTTCCTTCAAAAAGATCTCCAAAGGCATATATATGGGAAGTTACTAATCCTACAGTTCCCAAAGGGAAACTAAATTACACACTCTTAGGGGAAGTTCTGAAAGTTTAGCAACCACAAATCAAATAATCCTCCACTCCACCAGGCTGTGCTCTGGCAGGTTGTCAGAGCGAAGGCAAATTGTTGTGAGCATGTTTGGTTCTCTAATCCACTTTGGTAATCTTTTACTTTGCAAGCCAATCAACTCAATCAATAAACTGAATCATGTGATGCTATCACCCTGTTTTTTGTAATAAACATATGACTACAGCCAGTAAATCTGTGCATCATTTATTAATTGAAGGAACACTAGCCAGTGTGTGTCAGGAACTATTCTGCAATCCCGCATCCTAACACTCTCCAAAGATCACACTGTTCTCAGTGCTTCCCACAACAGCCACAGTAGCTGGGGAGGATATTTGTACTTCTTAGATGTATAACATATTGTGAGTCATTCTGGCTCACAGTGATACAGTATGCTGGTCCAAATGAATCGTGCCTCATTGGCTTTCACCTATTGGACAGTTCTGAATGTCTGCTCTAAAAAGGAGATCTAAGAGATAAGAGGCTCTTTTTTCAGTGGTCTGTGTAATGCTTATTGTCTAATCTAATGTATATAATTCATGTTTTCGGAAAAGATCCTGTGTCATTTATTATATATTGTGCATTATCACTGTTGTGTTATATCTTAGGCATTCAGTATAAATAGTATTAAGATCATAGACGCATTAGATTACCCTCGCAATTTAAGGGGGTGTACATTTGGGATAATTATATTATTCATATTAATTACAACAAAAAAATAGAAAAATGTCTTTATGTCTAGAAGTATCTAGATTTGAATGTTATGACTCATTAGCTAGTTAATCAAAAACAATATACCATACAATCATTATAGGTGAAGATTAAACAGCAAAGAGAGAACAGGAAAACTAGAGGATATCCTTATTCTCAACAAACCCCTTCTGGCAGATGGTTTGTATTTCAATTGAAGATTGTAATACGCATTGGAGGGATCATGACAGCTGCCAGGTATAAAGGTGCTTTCACGGATAAATTGCATTTATAGAAACATTTCAGTTTCAGGTTGGCGTTAATGTATGTATGTATGTATGTGTGAATCTCGTGTGGTCCAGCATTGTGGTCTATTCGGCCTGTTGTCATTTAAGACTGTACATTTTGTTAAACACAACAATTCAATACATCAGTAGTCATTTATTTTATAACACTGCAATTTAAACATTGCTATGCATCCATTTTAAAGCTGAAGTCTGTATGGTTTTTCCAGTGAAAAAATTAGCATCCACATCAGTTAAAAAAGGTCATATGTTTACGTAACAAAGTAACATAACATGCCACATCCTTGGGGGTCTGGGGTATGTTGGTGTGTAGGCTCGTTCTGTCAATATCTGCGGGGTTTCATTCTCTGACTGAGATTGAAGTGGCTGGGGAGCGGGTCTGGGGTCCCTGGGGTTTTTATATATTGTATTGCTTTTACTAATTTTGTATAGTTTTTTAATGACGTTGTAGTGTGAAGCACTTTGTGTTACATGAATTTGTATGAAAAGTGCTATATAAATAAAGATTG
>JAODLL010004774.1:17708-33853 GCA_026546735.1 Forbesichthys agassizii | reverse complement strand
CCTGTCTTAGAATATGTCACACTACACGGAGTAACGATGTCTGTCGTCGCCCCCGACGAGCCACGTTCTGTCCCGACACTGAAAATGCGTCGGTCACGACCAAATCGGGTCAAAATCGGCCTGAAATTGGGTAGTGGATACCCGGCATTAGTGTACGCTCAGCCACTCGGATGATGGTCCAATCGGCAACCAATGGGAGTGGCTAAGTGCAATGATGTAGACGTCCTGTGAAGAAGCGTTTGTTTAAAAATGATTGTAGAGCTAGATGAAGCAGTACCAACAGTTGGTTAAAGGCTGTCAACATTAACCAGAGATCTAAACCCAGAGAGAGGCTTCCCAGTGAAACATTTCCCAATGGAACATGTCCAGACCCTATTAAAGCCTGGTTAAACCAGGCTAGGTATGTACAGGTGCCAGTCCCCCAACATTAATACTTTAACTTAGAGTGTAGTCTGATCATTTACACATAAATAGCAGCAAGAAAGCTGCTTTTGGACATCTAAACTTCTGGCTACAGAATTGTGGCACATATTTCTTACAGCTTTAATTCAATATGATGATACTTTACAGTATTTTAGTTTCAGTTCACATGGTATATAGATATTACTTACTTACTTACTCTAATCTAACGATTTTCTCTCCTTTAAACCAATGAAAGTTGTTGAATGTTGGTATAGTTGGTATAGCTTACTTTTTTTTTTAAAGGTAATAATGACAAAGAATTTAGAGATGTATAACTGTCGATATAGCTATACTTCAATAATTTCTTTACAATGAACATCTTGACAATTATTTCTTTAGTGTTCATCTGTAGCCATAGAAAAGTGGCCTGACATATTTTTGTATTTCACAATAACCTTTATGGGTTTCTGTCACAGTTGGCAGAGGCCATTGTTGCTTTCCTGTTATTATATGTCCTTATTAGATTAAACTGTTCATATTACCCCCGACTGCAGAAATATCCTGATACAGACATCTGAAAGCAGTTCATCTCTCAATATTGCAGAATACTTTGAATGCAATTACACGCCCATGAGGGGGAAACAACCAGTGGAAAAGACCTAGCATGGCCTGTAGTAGTTAGCTATACCACGGCCCCTTAAAATGTCCACCATTTCCACCACATAAATCAATCTTGTGAATAACGTTGCATTCACTGAGAGGTTAGACCTTAAATGCTTTATGACTTTGGCTGTGAAGCATGGCGAGGGGGTATATACTGTAGAAGGACACAGAGCAACGTAGTGAGTGAGTAATGAGAAAGCCCATTGCACCCATTGAGTAGTGAGAAACGACAGAAAGTCTAGATTATGTATTTTTTTCCTATATTATATTTTATAGGACCCTGAGATGGAAAGATGTGACCGGTCAAATAAACCTGCACACGTGTGTGTGCAAAGGAATGCTAGTTTTTTCTTTCTCAAATATAGCGGCGCACATTTAACAGACAGTGTCTCTCTACTGCTTCCCTATGGGCAAAAAGTCGAATAGTAAAAATAAATGTGCTCTATTTCTCAGTTGCATTAGTGCATTTGTAACCACATAACGTGTGTGTGCATATGTGGCTCCCTGTGGATATGTAGTGTGTGTGTGTGTATGTGATGAGTCGTATTCCAGTTCCGTTTTAAGTTAGGCCAGTGTGAGCTCCTGTAATACCTCTGAGAGTGAAGTGTTGGCATTGCTCTCGGTCCAGGGAGACGACAGTGCTGAGCAGGCCAGTGTGAGGGTTGATGCTGAACAGCTCGTACCCTGGGCCTGGAAGTAAACTGTACCACACTGCAGCATTCTCTCCTGTAGGAGAAGTCAGGAGAAAGGAGGTTTAAGGTGCAGTCAGGGATGCAGGAGAAAGAAAACACATCTCCCTTCAGTGCCATAGAGTGCTCCCTCAGAAGCGCCACCCCCCCCCCCCAACACTGAGGGAGCGCCATTAGAGATATTGGAAACAGAGAGGGTCAAACACTTACATGTACTTTTCACCCTTACTTTCACAATACTACTGTATTGCCTATTATTTCCCTTTGGAGTAGTTAATGGGTATTTTGAGTATATTACATTAAAGGTATTGTCGGCTATTGCAAGCTAATTGTAAGATAATACACCTTTTGTCAATTTGCTATTTTACCGTCCTCTGTGGAATAAAAAGAGTCTGACACTTCTACACAGCCCTTGCTCTGTAAATAGGAACGTAAACAAAGTGGCAAACACTGCACACATCAACAAAGCATAGTACGGTAGCGCTACACTTTGTGTTTTAATGTGTGAGGAGGCACCACAGAGGGAGTTTTGATTTGATTTGACTTGACTTGAAGTTACCAAGCGTTCTCCAGAATGACTAACCCTGCTTTTAATTCTCAAGTACCCCCAAAACGGTATTCCTGCAGCATACCGTTTTGGGGGTAAATTGGCTTTGTTTCAGGCCATGCATGGTAGATTTAGCTGTCTGGGCGCTGCCTACGTCATTCTCCATAGCAAAATGCCATTAGTGACACGCCCACGTAAGAGACCGGAAGCATAACAATGCTCCCTCCATCTTTGTTATTATTACAATATCTTTGGTGCCCTCCCTCGTCCACGCATCTCTACTCCTCCCCCTATAGTACGACTAGGCTCAAACACTACCCCTCCTCATACAGCTATGTGCAGTGCACAGTTGTGTTTTAGTTCTTTGTGGAATAACGTAAACATTTTAGGAAAATGAAATGTGTGTAACTGCTAGGCAATGTACAACCACTTGCCTAAAATACACGACTTTCATCAAAGCCAGTAATGTTCTTGTTTACGTGAATGTGCTGACGCTAAAATAATCTGGCATCACTGCATTTAATCTCAGCATTTAAAGGTCCATTAATAAAGCAGGAAACCAGCAGCTCATTAGGTCAGTTCATGTTTATAGACCTTTCAGTTTTGGAAAGGCCTTATCTGATTGGTGAATTCAAAGCACGGCAGCGGACATAAATCAATCTAGATATAATCTGTCACCTACATAAGACATTGCGGTTAAAGGCCCTGGCTAACCTTTATGAGTCCCTGTGCTGCGTGCTAATTCAAGGCCAGGTTATAAACTCTTCTAGTCCAATCCGGTCCCACATCTATACCCCCCCTCCCCCCAGCTAACATTAGATGCAGTTCATCTCTCTTGGATACATACCGGTACTGTATAGGGCCTGCATGCCATAAACATACTTTTCCGCTGCTATTCCTCTTCGAACGTCACGGAACACACACTCAATCATGTGTACATTTGTTTGTGGTGGTGGTAGGAGGTTTGTAATGCCACATCACACACACAAGGATCAGACACAGCCACTCTCACAACACATGACTCCCTCCCTCCCACGCACGCACACACACACACACACACACACCGCGGTGTGATGAAACTAACCATTAACCAGCAGCGGTAACAGGACTCTGCATGTGGTACACATCAGCTGACCTTCACTGCACCTCTGCACCAAATGACAGAAGTGCAAGTGAAAGCTGTTGGCTGGCAGCGACAATGGACAATAAACAGGGACACGTCATTCAGGGATGTAGACTAGTGCCAGAGCTCTGAGGGGTTTCAAATGTTTGGCTGGGATGAAAGTGGGGGGAGGTGGTATTAATGTTAGGGGGCTTAACTGAAAAAAGGAAGAAATGTCCCAATTGTGTTCTTATTAAACATTAAATAAGCATTCCAACAGCATTGCATGGACTTCATATCGCCACCTAGTGTTTATGCACTGGTCAGATTTGTAATAGTCTAGCAGAGCCAATCTTAACTCGTGTAACGTATGGCACACAGCGCTGGCTAACTGCATCAAGATCCGCCTACTTGCATTTTGATTGACACGCACATCAACCAACTAACTCAATTAAACAGTCGGACATTAAACTTATACAGAGGAATTTGTTGAGAATCTACACGCAGAGAAGCAACACGCCTCTGGGTGTTTTCAGGTATTCTTTGTGCTTAAAATAAATGTAACAACTGAAATTTGTAAATAAATAAACGAGGCTACTACTGCACTAGCGTCGCACGGGAAATACAGATGCAGACTTTGTGAGTGACAATGCTAATAACCAATGAAAATCTACTTCTCAATTTCAGAATGTACTGTCGAGCTTACAGGGTTCGATGTATCAGACGTTCAGCAGAGAGTTGTTTATGTTGTATGTATGTCCTACGTAGTGCTAATGGACAGAAGAGATTTTTAATGACGATTTAACATTAGCACTAGAGACCTTTGTCGGCTTTGTAGCGACGTTCATGGAAGTGAAGAAAAACCTGGTGGTTTCCAGAATCCACTGCATACTGGTTTGTCCTTGACAATCAAGATCAGTATGTGGACTTGTTAGGATTGTATATTTTTATAGAGAAACAATGTCTATTTTCACCCTTGCTTCACCATTTCTCTGTTTATGTTGAGGCAAAAAATATAGAGTTGCTATACAGTTGAGGGTTAAGGCAAAGGTAAATGGTGCTTTAAGTGAATAATGCAAAATAGCTTATGCGGGTTCCTAAGGAAAGTCCAGTAAGATGCAGTTGTCACACTCATTGATATCAAAAAGATAACTCAAAGAAACTGGATATAAGAACAACTTAACCCAGGCACCAAACAATGGCTATATTTATGGAGTGTCATTGTGAAAGCAGAAATGATAATCAAATAAGACGGGTGAAAGAGCTCTTCGAGCATGCCCCGGGTTCCAGACGGGACGGTTGGAAGAGCCAGATGAAAACACAGGCCTATTAGCACAGATGGTTTGGATTATCCAAATCATCACAAAAAAGAACCTTTCAAATATCCCGCAGGAGTCGGGCGCTTGCTGTTCTTGGACAATTCTCACCCCTAAGAATGTTGGGATAGAAACACTGTACTAGGCGCCTCTACCCCCAGGTGCCAACGGTATTTGAGTGGGGCTAAAAGTGTCAACATATGGAGCATAAATGGGATTTGGGAGGCCCTGTGCCATGTGTTAAAATAAAACAGGATTTGTGAATGTGATTATAGGTTTCAGGCAAATGTAATTTGGTGTGATGTACAGCTAAACTACCACACGACAGAATCAACAAACGGTAAATGGCCGAGTGGGAAGTAGATGCTTATGGACTGCATCAAATTATAGGTTAGCCTTGTGTTATTCTGCCACCTGAGTTGAACTGAAGCTGTAAGGAAGAGGCCTTAGCTATATACAATATATACTGTATATTACTAGTTATTCAACAACCCTGCAGAATACAAAATATGCTCTTTACAATTCTACACATCATTTGTCATTGATTTCAGAAACTGCTGTGACAAGAATGAACACCCTGTTCTGTTTTTCCAGGTTTGCTAACACAGCTTTCAGACATACTAGTGCTGCCATCTAGGGATTGTAAATGCACATTGCTTCAAGGGTCCTGTCTTAACACCACAGTAGATGGGTCACACACCTACATAAGCCAGTATGTATTACTGCCGTCACCTGTGTCTTGATCTGTGGCTGAGACCTGGACCACCGGCTCCCCGCTCTCTCTGTTCTCCGTCACGCTGGCACTGTAGACGGGCTGCTGGAAGACGGGCGCGTGGTCGTTAACGTCCCTCACCTCCACCATCAGGCTCTGGGTGGAGGAGAGGCGGGGCAGGCCGTGGTCCATGGCCCGGACAGTGAGGTGGTAGGCGGACTGGGCCTCGTGGTCCAGGGGAGCGCACACACGCAGGAGTCCTACAGAAGATTAAGAAGTTAGACAACTGTCCAGAAGGGGGAACCATTTACCCATCAAGATGAAAGAAATTATTAAATGGCATGAGGAGAAAAAACTATAGGGCTCCTAAATCATCAAACATCTACAAAGAAATAGAGCAGACCTCTGATTGAAGCAAATCGACCCCTTGACTGCTCCGCCAGGCTATCCAACAACACATTTTAAAGCTGTCCAACTGATTTATTCTTGGACACACTACCACACATACACCTGCCATATTCCTGCCATTTGGCTAGCAAAGATATTTATTCACATTAAAAACGTCTTTTTTTTAATACTATTTTGTTACTTACAACAGACATGAATAGTAGCAGCAGCATAAAAGCATCCCGTAAACTAACAACTTAATTAGTTGTGCAGAAAAACTGACTGAAAAGAGACTGCTTTATTACCCATAAAACATAACAGATACATTATGTTTTTTTCTTGCTCAGCTTGATCAGATAAACGTTACCCAACTGCCACTGTTCATCCTCAGTCGGTGCATCGGTATAACCTACCTGTCTTCTCATTCAGAGTGAAGCGTCCTGCCTGGTTACCGCCCACTATGGTGTAGGACAGCAGGCTGTTGTGGCCCAGGTCTCCATCTACGGCCACCAGGCGATGCAGAAGGCGACCCACCTCCGCATCCTCCTCCACCTGGACTCTGTCAGGAGACATCAGCACCGGACGATTGTCGTTCACATCCAGCAGGAAGACTTGCGCTGTCACCGACGTCCGCTTACCGCCCTGCCCCGCCTGGTCGCCGGCGGTGACCGTGAAGGCAAAGCTGGGCGTGGTCTCGCGGTCCAGGGGCGCGGCGACACTGAGTCTTCCTGTGTTAGGGTCCAGTTGGAAGGGGAAGGGCGACGCGGGGGGCGTTGGCTCCAGGTCCGGGCTCAGGAAGTAGCGCAGGCGGCTGTTGGCCAGGCTTCCGTCGGCGTCCTTGGCGTGGAACGCAAACGCTAGCGTTCCCACGGGGACGTCCTCCCTCAGGCCGAACGTCACCAGCTTATCGGGGAACCAGGGCGTGTGGTCGTTGACGTCCTCCACCAGCACAGTGACCAGCACTGTTGCGTTGGTTGCCGGGGCGTGCCCCGCCGCGTCCTCAGCGTGTATCACCAGGAAGTAGCGCGTGGTAGACTCGTAGTCCAGCGGCTGGTTCACGTACAGGTCGCCGGTGGCGCCGTCTATGCCAAAGTGAACGCTGCCGTCTCCCTCAGCTATGGCGTAATGGAATCTCCCGCTGCCGGACACGCCGGCTGAGCCAATCACAGTGGCGGGTTTGGTGTCCTCCTTCACGGAGAAGCGCCTAACAATCTGGCGTGCAGAGCTGCCAAACATGGAGTCCCCTCCATGGACCTACAGGTTAAGTAGTATTAATAACCTTTGAGAGTATGACCTCTGACCTATGATTTACTGAGCACAGGAGTCCAGGAAGGCGAATAAGAAATAATAATACTAACTAAAAACATTCATTCAATTCATTACATTTTAAGAAACAATAACAAACAAAACTAAGTTTGCTGTTTGCAGCGTCATTATAGTAGTAAGTAGCCTTTAATGTGCTGTAAATTCTGTAAGATGTTGCTTCGCTAAGCCTGTGTAGTGTGGCCAACTGATAAATGAATGGCAATATTTAACATTATATTAAATAATATTTCAACACACTACAGACACATTCTATCAATTCATATGGTTTACGTCTATTTTACTCATTAATGTATGTGCTTTATATAATACTTTAAACGTTACTATAGCAGCATATTACTATTTTCTATGTAAAGATATAGTGGAGTAAATGCATCCTGCGCAGGGAGTGTGAGGCCCACAAATCAATTGTTTTGATCTGAGATGCTGGGGCGCTTAGAGTGACATCTAGTGGCAGAAATTCATATAGAATTATCCAAACAGTAATTTCCCACTCACGAGAAAATCCCCAGTTTTTTAGTAGATCTACCTGTATATGAATTATTGCAGTCTCTTCTAGATCCCCACTGTCCTTAGCAACTACTTTCAGGTTGTAGCAGGTTTCAATGTTCTGGGGAAGGAGTGCGGTCGTTCGGATGTCTCCACTCTGCATATCAACCTCAAAGTATCCAAGGCCATCATCTTTGACACCAAATAAGAGAAAGGTCATGTCATGTAGGAACTGTGCAGACATACCACATAATACTGTATGCAACACTAAGGGAATTCAAATAACTGAAAGTAAATTAAATGTGAGGAATTAACAAAATATGAATAAAATACACTTCAAAAATTAGTTGACAAACCAAACCCATCAATAATATATTCAAAACTGAAACTTAACTCAATGCGAAAGTGTTACTGAAACAAAAGTAGAATAACCTTGTTTTCAACTGACCTGTGATCAGGGAGAAGCTAACTGATCCATTTTCTCCTGCATCAAGGTCTTTAGCAAACATGGTTGTCACTAAGGATCCTTCTGGCAGGTCAGACCACATCTGAAACAAAATGTTACACAACATTTTTTATGATATTTGTACTTTCAAGTTTAACAGTGACACTTATTCTGCACCTTTATGGAGACTTCGTATTAAACGGTCTGTATCATTATCAGTGTTGGGCAAGTTACTCAGGAATTGCAATATGTAATATTGTAATAAATGTTTGTTACTTACTACTCCTTCAAAAAGTAATAACATTACTTTACTTATTACTGGGTATTAAAAGTAATTTGTTGTATTACTAGTTACATTTCTATATTACTTTCTAAAACCACTTGTGCCCCTTCTGAAAAATGACACCCTGTGTAACCAGCTCATTTTAGAATTGAATCCCCTTTATTGGAACAATAATGAACCTTAGGAGTCAACAATCAGCCAAAGTGAAACCAGATGATTGACAAGTCTGTTCAATTAGCCTAGGCTAGGACCAGAAATCTCGTTCTTGTAACACAGTAACTATTAGTTGCTGTTTTGGAAATAGTAATTAGTTACACTACTAGATACTGGAAAAAGTAATAATATTACAATAACTAGTTACTAGTAAGTAGTCACTGCCTAACACTGATGACTATACAAAAACACACCATTTCTTAGCTCTTTATGTCTAATACTGACATTCCCAACTGTCTATTTTGGTTATATCTACATTTAATGATTTGTTTTTGGCACTAATACAGATCCACAATCCACACACAGACTGAAAGTAACAACAACTACCTGAACATTAAGCTCCTTGGTGGCGGGCAGGTGTGTGAACTGCGGGGGGTTGTCGTTGCTATCGGTGACCAGGATGTGAACCGTGGCGGTGGCGTTGAGACGCGGGTGGCCCTGGTCTGTTACCATCACCCTCAGGATGTGCTGGGCATGCTGCTCCCTATCTAGCACCACCCAGTTAATGATCTCCCCTAGGTGCGGAGGAGGGGGGGAGAAGGGCGCCGAGCGCATTACTGAAGGTTTCATTCTGCTGTGGAGGCTGCTTGCCTGCTAGCTAGCAGGTACACAGACTTCATGTGACATATTCCTGACAGTTCGGCCATTAATAAGGCATAGACAGGTTCTTCATCATTTGAAGACATTATGTTAGCTATGCATCCATTAAGGACCATTTCCACAGGCGTGTCATAGTAGTGTAAAACACAGTTAACACAGCAAAACATGTCTTAGACAAATAAATTATACAATATACAAATACAGTATTAAACTCTTAGGGCTGTATTTTAACAATCTAAGTAGCTTTGAGCCAGGTGTAATATAGGGTGCTTAATGTGCTGGTTTTGAGATTGAGAACTGACAAGATGGTATAACCATTTTACTTACCCCATTTAAAAGATTCTTATCAAGTAAAATGTTCATACTCTGGTGGCATCCAACAAATTATTATTAGAGTGAGTATACTTTGCTTACCTATTCATTAATAATGAGGCTGCTTGAGACCTGAATCAAACAGGTCCTACCCTACTGTATATGACACGTCTGTGAAAAACATTCTTCATAACATATGACAGGAATTTATTCATGAATTTGTTGTTGGAGTAACAATCTTTAGTATTACCTGTTTTGGCATTAATACGGAAGTACTTTCCATCTGAGAGCAGGATGTAAGACAGCTCAGCGTTTTTCTTGGAGTCTTTATCCATGGCCTTGACTGTTCCCACCAGGCCGTGTGGTGAACGCCCCTCCTCCACTGTGAAGTAGTACACCTCACTGCTGAACACCGGTGCATTGTCGTTAGCGTCCAGCACCCACACCATCACGGTGGCTGTAGCCGTGGCGTTAGCTAGCGCAGCCTGCCTGGCTGTGGCTAGCACTCTAAAACGATATGTGGGCTCCATCTCGTAGTCCAGGCTTTGGTAGAGATACAACCAGCCGCTCTTTGGGTGGACTCGGAAGGGACCGGGAGGGAACCCAGGTTCCGGCTCCAAGGAATAACTGAGGCCCGGGTTAGAGCCACGGTTCCGGTGTGCCCTGACCTGAATGAGCCGGGAATCTTTGCGGTAGCCTTCTCCTACCTCCACTTGGTAGACCAGCGTCTCGAATGCCAGGGTGTCTTTGGTGGCGGTGCGGTCTACGCTGACCGTGAGGGTCAAAGTAGCGCTAAGGGAAAGTTCCCCTTCGTCTTTTGCCAGGATTTCAAGGCTGTAATGCTGCTGACCGTCCGACTGTAAGCTTTCATTCAGTGTCACCGTTCCCAGGTCTATATCAACGACAAAGGTACCATCTCCGGTCCTTCTCTCTGGGTTCATATAATAGTGCACTCTCCCGTTGGGGCCGCTGTCGTAGTCGTGCGCGTGAGCTATGTACACCACCGTACCCGGGCGCAAGCTCTGGGACACCATCACCGCGTCGACCACCTTTGGGAAGACGGGGGCGTTGTCGTTGACGTCGACCACGGTTACGTTGACCTGGGTGCTGCTGTAGACTGCAGACGTGCCCATGTAGGCCTGGAGCACCAGCAGGGCACATGGCTGGGTCTCATGGTCCAGAGGTCTGCTGCTGGAGATCAGGCCAGTGTCAGGGTGCACGGAGAACAGTCCCTGAGGGTCCCCCGAAGAAATGCGGTAGCTTATGGGTTCCACAGAATCTGAGAAAAAATCCAGTAATTCCCATTTAGCTAGTGTCAAATGTTTTATGATAACATCATCGATCACACACTTAAAGGTTGAGTCAGCGATGATGGAGAAAGACTGCTGACATTTGAATGCGATCGAAACAACAACAACGACATCTCCCTTCAATGCCATAGGGTGCTCCCTCAGTAGATAAGAGTAGATATTTGTTCAATTTGACACAAAGTGTATTAGCCAGTGGCGCAGGAGATGTTGCTTAGATGGGGGGGATGAAAGTGTGTGAAAAAATCAACTAAACTTTTAAGCCTATACAACTATGCTTTTAGTTATTAAAACCAAATAGGACGCCAAAGTGAAATCTCAGAGTGGATTGTAAGATACTGTAGCTCTCAAAAGCATTTTGTAGTTGTCTTCTTCTCTCTGATATTTAAGAATTATTATTTGATAAATAATTTCATTGGAATATATCTAACTGTTATCAAACACCATTAGCCAGCATGTCAGGTGCAAATAGCTTACTTTACAGGGCATGCCTATAGCAACAACCAAGGAGGGTGGGACATTGAATAGTGGACTATAGTGGACATCCCCCGATCCTGCTGCGCCCCTGGTATTAGCGTACAATCGCTGACTACCTTGTAAACATATTTATGTGTGTAATTCAAATGTTTCATTCCATTAATATATGATTTCTATTGCTCTGTGGGGGTTGGCGTAGTTGGGCAGGGCTGTGCTTTAAAGTAGCAGATTCACCCTGACATCTGCTATCTGCTGTACCAATCTTGAAAGAGCCAATCAAAAACACGGTGTTCGGTGCGATTACATTTATTTTGTACTTAATGTGTAGGATACTTATAAATGTAATTTGACTTTACATAGGCTGTAAATGCACACACACATACATACAGAGAGAGAGAGAGAGAGAGAGAGAGAGAGAGAGAGAGAGAGAGAGAGACACACGCACACACAAACACACTAAGTAAGTAAGTAATTAAGTAATTACAGTTCAGGGGGCCCCTTTAATCCTATTTGTTTTTGCCCTCTGTGTACAGTAACTACACTCTAGTGTAGCAGACTGTGAGCAGTTAAAGCTTCAGGGTATTTACAAGCACCTGATCCCTTTCAGCAAAGGCAGAGCACTAACCTTTCCGGGGTTAAGTTAAAGAGTTCATCTGCTAATTGATTAGACAACCTTAAAATGGGGGAGGGACTCTAGAGACAATGACATGATGTCTGACAGGATCATCCATGAAAAGAGGTATTCTCATCTGAAAGGAGACAGCACACACTTTCCACACAAATTAAAAATACACAAATCACACTGCAGGTCTGCTTTCAAAGGGACAACGTTTTACACATTCTATAGCACACTCAAAAAAAACAACAATATCCCCATTTTTCTGGAGAGCTTGGAAATCGAGGTGATTCCAGCCGGTAAACCTAGCGTGTTGCCAATCAGCGTTGTGGTTTAGCTACGGGCGTGGTTTCGCTACGGGCATGGTTTAGGTGTGACGTAGGCAAATTTAAAACAACTCGAGTCGAAAACCCCTAGAGATAATAATATAGCATCGGTTTTATTAGAAGAGCAAAGGCTTTTCTCAATGGAAAATATGTTTCCACTCTTCTCCCGATGTTTCTCCTGCAAGAGTGGATAACATGGTGCTGGTTCACAGGTTTGTCCAATCACATGCAAAGCATTTTTTGAAAGCGCCTGCCCTCTTGAATCCGTTTCAATAGATGGCTCCCCAAATGGATGTGTCTTAAAACATATATACATATATATACATAGATATATACATAAGTACATACATACATACGCACACACATGCATACACACACACATACATACACACACACACATACATACATACATAGATAGCCCATGTAACATATACTCACTGGCGGGGCTGGTAGCCTCCACCACGCCCACAGTGGTGCCGGGGGCCGCGTCCTCCGGCACGGTGAAGGCGTAGCGTGACGTCTGGAAAATGGCTGGGGCCTGGGCACTATGGATCACATTAATGGTGACCTGTGCTGGGTGAGCAGCGGGAAGACCCTCGCTGTCCTGGGCCGCTATGGACAACTTGACGCTGGCAGCCCCCAGGTGGCTCAGGGTGGAAGACAGGGAGAGCGCGCCTGGAGAGGCAGGGTCATGGTCAGCAGTGGCTGGTTCGTGGCTTAGACACCGAGGCTCTCGTTGGCTGACTAGAGACAATCGCTTTTAATAGAAACATATCATTTCAAGGCAACGATGGACGTTGTGCTTACTGTGACATAATCTTAAATATTTGATCTTATATATGGTGAAAAAAAACATTATTGCAACCACCGATTAATGAAGTATAATGGCTTTGAAGTCAATGGGGAACACTCGCTTTTGGAATCAACTTGTAAAATGGCGCTGCCCATAACTTGCCAAAAGTTATAGTTAAGCATTGACCCCTTGGTTCTATACCCCCCCCCCCCCCCCCACCGCGCCGTACAGATATATGGTCAATACTAATGCTGGTTTTTACATATGTTAAGCATTACTATATGAAAACAAATGTAATAATACTGTCATTTAAATGTTTATTTCAGAATCAGTGGTACTGTAGTATGTTTCAAAGAAAGTGTGACATTACGTAGAATGTATCTCAATATATCACTGAACCCTGATTCAATTGCCTACTGCCTATTTTTTTGACATGATTAGCGTCCACACACTAAAGGGCTTATATGAGTTAATGCCAATTAGAGAGGATTTGAACAGCTCAGGGCAAACACTAATAAATAGTAGTATGTGTTATACTTCACTACTATAGATCACAGTCCCTGATCTTCCTGAATGTCAGTACTCCCCTATCTATGTGACCGTGTGGAAAGTCCCGTGTAAGAAGAACATGTAGGAATTTACAGTAAATATACACATTGATGAACATCACCGGAAGATTTGCTGCAAAAATAAAAATTCCTTGGGGAAGTGACTTTGCTACACTTCATTTATTGGCATTGAGAAGGTTTATCTATCTAGAAAAGATGGTAGAGAAACTATTACATAAACATGAAGCCTACATATTAAGGTTTAAAAGCCTAACATATTCATTCAAATCTGTTTATTAGTTACAGTAATATTTTATCTTGATATATATATATATTGTATACTGTGATTATGATCACTATGTTCTGTGCGTTATTTTGTATTATTATACCATCGTGGTATCTATTAAATATGACTTGACTATATATTGCATAGATTGAAATAGTGCACAGTTGACTGTGGTTTTCTATGTAATTAATTGTATTCACTTGTTTGGAGAATGGGCCTATCATTAACACTAATAATGACAGTGCCACATCCATTAAAACTGGTTCATATCTGCACCTTTACATATGGATGTATAAAATTGGAGTGTGCAATATTTCCCATTTTGATATTTGATAACTATATTGTTACCTATATCTGTTGAACCTCACCAAAAGCTGTAGTCTCTGTGTGTTTGCAGCTTTAATTTGTTTGACACACATAAATATAAGCTAAGCTTTATTTACCTGTGTTTCTATCCATAGCAAACATAGTGGACAGGTCACCAGGAAGGAGATCGTAGGTGACCTGTCCAAATGATCCTGAGTCTCGGTCAGTGGCGACGACGTGGAGGATCTCCGTGCCAGGCTGGGCGTGGCTGCTGATGCTGGTGGCATACTGATCTGGATTAAATACCGGAGTGTTGTCGTTCAAATCCTCTACCTCAATGTGCACAAAGGTCTGAGCGCTTAGTCCTCCCTGGGGATTAAAGCGTGAGATATATAAATGCATATGTATATAAATAAGAACCAACCATTTATTTATGATTATAATCAAACGGTTTAACCCTTGTACTATGTTAACTTTTTGAACCCATTGGAACTGTTCGGGTCAAATTGACCCAGCATTATTGGGGTTAAAAAGCACTGCAGAAATAAGAATTTACATTAAAAACCCCTAACATGTGTGAGTGGGGGAAAAGTACTTCTCAGTGCTTGGATTGTAACAATGTAATTTAGTTCTATGGTGTAAGCATAGGGGTGTAAGTGAGTATGTGTGTTTGTTTGTGTGTCTCAGAGTGTATTCGGTCAAATTGACCCTAACATTGAAGGACATAAATGTGTGGGGGCATTGTAGAATACTAATACATTATTTTGTTTTCCTCTACATGTTTCTCACATAAAATACCATGGAATGAAAGGCCATGGAATTTCAGATTGAAAGAAATTATGCTTGTATTATTTGTATTTGTGAAAATTTGAAAGGGGTCAATTTTACCTGGATTAATTGCTAACAAATTATACTGTGATCCTATCAAAAGAATATAAATTAATAATAAAACACACTCACTGGATCTTCAGCTTTGACTAGTATGTCATGGGTCGTGTGCCCTGTGTCTCTGTCAATGTCTTGCAAGACACACAGTTCTCCTGTCTCTGGGTTGATGTGGAAGAGTGGGTGTGTGTCCATTGTGTCAAAGCCGTCGGACAGCGAGTATTGAAGTGTGCTAAAATCAACACTGTCTGCATCTGTGGCAACAACCTGAGGGGATGTAGAATAGTTTAATTTAACAACATACTGTATAGCTACTCAGGCTTTTATCGCTTAAAAAAACATTTGTTTAATTCAACAATTAGGCAGAACTCTGGTTTAATTTCTGTATTAATGGCCTAAAATACAACACTCTAGCATGAAAAGAAAATCAGCTTTGGTCAAAAAGATAGTATAACATATTAATAATGGAATTATTTACATTTTTATATGATAAATTAGATCAATTTCAATTTTAAGATTCATCCTGCATCATAGCTTGTTTTGGGACATTGGGACAAACTCTGAACTAAATATTTCCCTATTGTTAGTTTTCATATTCCAATGCTTGTAAATGTATTTATATCAAACTTAAATATCAGTTAAGCAATTGTCACATTAAGCCTAAATGTCCAGAAAAAAGGAGCTTCTTCAGATTTGGGGGTTTAGGATTTAAGTAGTGATTGTGAATTGTAGTGAGCAGTAACTAAGTCTTTGTTTCAGATTCTGTTCTGACAATGTTTTCATCTAAGCACTTGCTTGTTAATGATTATCTAGTAAAGTTCACAACTTGCACCCTGACACAATCATCTTTGGTGATACTGTGGCATCATAAAATGCTTTAATCCACATTGGCAATATTTGTCTATACTTGCCTACCTTTGTATAACGTATGCTATGTTGTTAGCTATGCTATTCTGCTACTTTGTTACTATTAGCTGTGCTATTCTATTACTATGTTATTAGCTATGCTATTCTGCTACAATGTTATTAACTATGCTATTCTACTATGTTATTAGCTATGCTATTCTGCTACAATGTTATTAACTATGCTATTCTACTATGTTATTAGCTATGCTATT